>JAULBS010118431.1:0-11755 GCA_032355785.1 Symmetromphalus regularis | reverse complement strand
AGTTATTGAAAATAACAGAGTGGATAAAACATCTTAATCCTTAGTTGTCTTGTCTTGTAAACAAATACATATCTTAAGCTTGTCTTCAATGTTTGTCATAATCCTTGTCTAGTTATTGAAAATAACAGAGTGGATAAAACATCTTAATCCTTAGTTGTCTTGTCTTGTAAACAAATACATATCTTAATCTTGTCTTCAGTGTTTGTCATAATCCTTGTCTAGTTATTGAAAATAACAGTGGATAAAACATCTTAATCCTAGTTTGTCTTGTATACAAATACATACCTTAAGCTTGTCTTGAAGGTTTGTCATAATCCTTGTCTAGTTATTGAAAATAACTAGATAAAACATTTTAATATATGCCTATTTGGTTCATTATTGTATTTATGCCAGTCAATGTACATCACAAGACATGATATTCACTCATTTTGTTAAAAAGAATAACTATTTAGAGGCTGTCAAAATGTAGTGAATGTTGTGTAGGCGTATCAGTGTATGTTTCTGTTAATGTTCGATTTTAAATATGCATGTTTCCGCATGCTAAAAGTATGTCGTTCTCGTCTACTTTTAAACATTTGTTGTCAAAATCTCCCTTATGTTTGCATATTATTTTATAACTGTATTCAGTATTAAATTACAGATTATTTTAATTTATACTCTTTATTTTATTTCTAGTTTCCTTTAACAAATTTAAATGTAGAATGGATGGGTATGTGACATTTGGATTGTAAATTAATGTTTCAAGCTTATCATAATTTATGTGGATTGGTAATGAGGCAGAGCATCCATCTGAGGTGCGATGAGTTGTTAGATCAATCAGTTTCAGCGGATACACATGGGCTATTTCTCATACCTGCCAGTAGTCCACAACTGGTGTAATAAAATCCATGATATATGCTGTCGTGTCTGAGGGATAGTGAATATCAAAAAGAATAGCTTATGTAGTAGAAGCAGGTGTTGGTAAAGACTATGTCGCAGACACCACATTTGACACCTAATAGCAGACACTATTTTATACACTATAGACACCCTACGCAGGCACAGATGCAGGATTTATTAAAGGGGGGTCCAAATGTGATGGGTGAATAGAATGGGGGAAAAAATTATTAATTTTCACTTTCTTACACTCGGAAAATGAAAAAAATAAAAAAATAAATAATATGAGAAAGAGTGGTCCAGATCTGCTACTTCTATGCAAATATTTCAGCACCTTGACGATCCTTTCATTATGTATTACTGATGTTTACATCACTGACAGTTGTTCATTGATACACTGATGTTTCAAAACTTGTTCAACTACATCAGTGCTACAATGGCTAATTCTTTCATTTTTTTTCTTGATAAACAATGTTTAAAACAAAAAGTATATCCTGAAACCATCCACTTTTATAAAAACAAGACAAAAATTTAAAAGATTATAATGATAAAACTCAACATTTCGTCTATATACTACAGACTTTTTCAAGAGTAGCAATAGTATCATTGAAAACTGTGAACAAGACATAGTCGGATAGGTTTGTTTTTATTTAAAGATACCACTAGGGCATTGATTTGTTAATCATTGGCTATGGGATGTCAAACATTTAGTATTTTGGACACATCGTCGAGTGTGAGCCAGTCTCCAACGGGATATGAACCACTGTCTTCAGCTTGAGAGTCCAATGTCCTAGCACTGGACCACAGAGACTCACTTAGTCCTATAGATGTATAGTCCTGCATTATAAATACCATTAGAGAGTGGGATCTAGCCCAAATAGTAGCATATCCACATGTGAAGCTGTCGGTCGTTGAAACGATCCTTCTCAGTGAACCCATTTGCAGTTTGGGCTATTTTCTGTTCCAACCAGTGGTCCACAACAGGTTTATCAAAAGTCATGGTATGTGCTGTCCTGTCTGGGACAGTGCATATAAAAGATCCCTTGCTGCATATCGAAAAGAGTAGCGTATGTGGTGGCAGCAGGTTTCCACTAAATAAATATGTCAGAATGACCATATCATTGATTTTCAATAGCTGATAAGATAAAAATCAATGTGCTCTAGAGGCATCGTTAAATAAAAACAAACTCTATAAATACCTTTAAAACAGTTATGATACCAAGTGTTATGATACCAGATGCTGAGCTTATCTTGCCCTATCTATTGTTTTCAACAAAATAATGTCAACATGTCAGGTCAAAATATGGTATTTTATCATTTATCCTAACACAGGGATAGAAATTAATGCTTGCCCCCTCACCCGAGGCATGTAAAAATCACTGGGTTTCAGTAAATCTGTTCTGATGCTGGTCCCCTCATCCAGTAGATATTTTTTTTCAATCTCGTATTTTTAGTTTTAAGTGAATTCCCTAAAATAAAATAATAAAAATTAGTAGCACGAATACGATTTGTCTTCTCAACACAAACAACATGTTACATCTGTAATCCGCGTTATCGATCAATCCAAACTTAAAATGAAAATGGGGGACTAGTGATTTTTTTGTAGGGATGAATAACTTTTTAAGGCTACTAAACCCCCAGGTGAGTGAAAATAATTTCTTAATTTCTAACACTGTAACATAATTTATTATTATATTATCCTCCCTGAGTGCAACGTTGTGATTTGGTTTTCATTTATAAATGTTTGTTCTTGTTCTATTTGTCATTGTATGTGTTTAACATAGCACTTGTTGCCTGTATGTTGTGCATTTATGTTGTTTTAATTTTTGCATTTTCACAAAAGAGTGGACTTTCGATGAAGCTAGGAAAGGTATACTGAATGAAAAAATGTTGCTTGTTTACCACTTTTGTTCTGTATGTGCACCTGTTAGAACTGTTCCACTTTTTATAGCCAACTTTCATGTAGATTTTCAGTTTTCAGAAACCTTTTTTAAATAGACACTGTTTATCGTATTGTTTCTATTTATAGCACACAGGTGCGATGCATAAAGGGGCATGTAAGCACCAAATTGACAATTTGAATTTCCTGTGCTTCTACGTCAGTTATCGGAAACAAGTCTGGGTGGAAGTCATGTTAAAAAGCCATTTGTATAAATGTTTCTAGATTTTTATTTTTCTGTACAGAAAATATAAGACGATAATACTAATTTGTAAATTGTATCAAGAAAGGAGGTCACTGATATACGCATAAACAAATTAGTATTATCATCTTATCATATTTTAAGTACGTAAACAAATTAAAATCTAGTAACATTTATACAAATGGCAGATGTCAACTTTTTTAACATGACTTCCACCCAGCCTCATTTTCGATAACAATGACGTAGAAGCGTGGGAAATTCAAGTTGTGAATTTTGCACTTACATCATGTGCTAATTAGAGTACTAGATGACGTTTTGTAATATGTGTCCAAAAAATGCTCTGCCGCCCAGTGGAAACATTTTACACGTACACTGGCAGGAAAAGGATCTTTTCACGGTGGATTTAGTAAACAATTACACCGGGCAAAAAATGACGTCTTGTTCAGAAACTTCAAATTCAGGAAGCCTGTTTTTCTCTTATGCGTATGTAAAAGTGTTAACTGCATGCGTTTAATGAAAGGTCGGTAATTGAAAGGTTATTTGGAATATGGAAACGATGTTTTCCATGTTTTGAATTAGGTATTCTGCTGATATGCTTACTGATTATATGTTATACATTGCAAGTCAGCAGTCAAGTAAGCCAGTTTTACTATTATAAGGGTGCCAATTTTCATGAAAATTAGTGGGGGGGGGGATTATATTAGGGAGTATAGAAACAATACGGTATGTCTATATTATATTTCTTTACGTATGTGTGTGGGTCTGTCCATCAGACATTTTACTCCATTATTCAAGTGAACGATACTGTAACAGTAATTTAAAATAATATAAAAAACGAAGTTATATTTAAGATAGTTTTGATAAAGAATGCTGCCTTGTCATGCAATGCTTCTATATGTTAATTCTGTTATTTCACAACTCTAGAATTAGAGACTACTATCTTGTTTGTAAAACTTATTGAGGGATCGTCTCAAAAATCTCATATGTTAGAATTGACCATATGATTGACGTCCAATAGCAGATAAGATAAAAATCAATGTGCTCTAGAGGCGTTGTTAAATAAAATATAACTTTACTTTACATGATGTAGACTTATTAATAATGACAAGCTTATAGGATTATTTTGACGTGTTTAGTGTCTAAATGTTTCTGTGTTGTTTTTGGCACTCAGTTTGTGGTTGTACATGTAAGTCAGTTATGTTCATTTGTTTCATGTTCTTGTTAACATATCTCAGATGTTTTAAAGTAACTCGTCCATCTTGTTAGCTATTTTAAGATATTTTTACCTATATACATGTATATATAAACATATCTCAGATGTTTTAAAGTAACTCATCCATCTTGTTAGCTATTTTAAGATATTTTTACCTATATACATGTATACATTAAACAATAAACCATTATTTGAAAATCATTTGCAATCAGGAACAAAAAGCTACGTGATGTATTGGTAACTGGAACCAAATAACATTAATTTTGTTTTTATACCTCATCAAAACTTAATGTTAGTGACAGAACAAGATGGACAGGATTCTTTAACTTAATATATTACTTGTTTGTTTAACTGACATGTCTCTTAATTAGTTTAGTTACTCAGTTTGTATTGAACAAGAAAATAATAACGTTACTAATAATTATATATTTTTTAAAAATATATTGTGATTTGAAAATAAACTTGTGATCTAAATGACTTGAAAATAAAACACGTGGTCTGAAATTATAAGTTGTGATCTGAAATGATTTGAAAATAAAACTTGTGATCTGAAATGATATGAAAATAAAACTTGTGATCTGAAATGATTTGAAAATAAAACTTGTGATCTGAGATGATATGAAAATAAAACTTGTGATCTAAATGACTTGAAAATAAAACTTGCTTTAGGGTAGACCTCCATACCCTGTGAGTATTGAACCGTGCGGCTCCATTGTTGTAAGTAGAGCTGCTCGGACTTGTCATCCCAATATTACATCATCCATCTTAACCACGGTATCATAATCTTGGTACATGTAAACCTTCTCCTTTCAATGGTCTTCTTTAGTATGGGGATTTTTTATAATTTTCATTTCATTTTTTATTATTATTTTTTTTTTTCAATAAAAAAAAATATGTATTAATAATTATTATTTATTTTAATTATTTATTTAAAAAAAATAATCTTTTTAATTTTTTTTTTTTTTTTTTTTTGGTTTTAGTTATCTATTTGTTTTTTGTTTTTTAATACTTACGGTGTTGTGTATGAATTGTATTTTTAAACATGAATAAAAAAAATTAAAAACTGGTTCAGGAAAGATTATTTTGCATCTGATATTTAAAAATGTGATGGGATTGTTTTGATTGGTTATATTTACCCATAATCCCTTTTGTCCATGATTTATTTGAATGTTTTTCACCCATTTACATCAGTTCTATTTTGATTAACATTCCATTTTTGTTGACATTTATTGGTTGAAATCCTTTTCATTTTGTTCCTTTTGTTGAATTTGAATGGTTTTTGACAAGTTGGTGATGGGAAATAATTTTGAATATATAAGCATGATTTGAAGAAAGTTATGAGAATTGGTTAAAAGAAATTGTATAGATGCATTACTTAATCATATTTATATATTCATTCTGTACCGTACTACGTATTTTGTATTTTAAAAGTTACGAGAATTGGGTAAAAGAAATAGAATAGATGCATTACTTAATCATATTTATATATTCAATCTGTACTGTACTACATATTTTGTATTTTAAATGTTATGAGATTTTCATCTTCATTAGGTTATAAAATTTATATATTTTCGTTTTGGTCATATTATACAGAATGACTATTTATCACAATCTTTTAGTGAGTGTATAAATGGTTTTGGTTTTGTTATTTGAAATTTTAATTAATTTCTGTTTCTTTGGTTTATTATTGATTTTGATTATTTGTATACATTATTTAGATCTAAAAATCTATTTTGTATTCCTGTATTAAATAGTTTGTTGAAATATTTGGATATATTTATATATTATCTGGGGGAGGGTGTCTTTGTTAGGAATTATCCCATTTTTTCACCATACTGTTTTCAAGCATGCTAACCAAATCCAAATTATTATTTTTAAACTCCCACCATCTCACTCTCCATTTATAATTAATTTTACCATCACGTGTTATTTTCAAAACCTACATTGCCTACTACCTAATCCCACCCACCCCCACCCCTCCATATAAAGTTTGATGTATACTTTTTATTTGTAAATTCAGCACAATTTCCAAGATCTCCAAAAATGTCCAGCTATTATTATTTTTTGTTGAACTGTTCTTTGTTTTAATGTTGAAAATTCCATTTTGAAAAAAGACTAATTTTGTATTACATATATCATGAAAGAGAAATATCTTTATTTTAATTTGTTATAATTGGTCTAAAAAAAAATATTTAGCATGAGTTAAAGTGTATTTTTATATTTAAATTAAACTGGAACTCTTAATTTCATTTTAATTGAAATTAAATCACCTATACTCTATGCAATATGAATGAAGTAAAAATTCTAAAATAAAATCCTTGCTTATGAAAATGATCGGTTGTAAAAGAAATTTAAATTTTAAAAACAAATTTATCCGATTTTTGTTCTTTTCTTTTAAAAAACAAAATTTTGGATGACCCATTAATTTAATAATTTTTTAGTTTACATACCTAGATGTTTTACGGCAATCCATTTTAATTGAGTTTCCTGTTTCATTAACCTTCCATGGATTGGATTGGGGAGATGAGGGGTAGGGCAGAATAAATAACAATAAAATAAACTTGCTTAGTTTCTTGAGTGCAAGAAATAAACACATAACAGTTAATAACACACCTGTTTTTTTATTATTGGAAACTATTCAATAATATATTGAAACTGTTTCTTCATTTCTTTCTTTCCAAGATGTCATATCACTTTTATTTACAAGAGTTTACAAGGTGGTAGAAATTGTAAAACAAAAAGTTGTTATTTTTGGTGTGTGTTTTTTTTTTTTTTTGGGGGTGGGTGGGTGGGTCCTGTTTATTTATTTTTCTTTCAATACTTTTTTTTAAACTTTTTGTTCTGACGGGATCTTCTTTCTCAGCAGAAAATTGGAAATATTTAATTTGGGTTGCCCTATAAATAGATCACACATTAAATAATCATGTAGTTGACATTTTCTAACCTGGCAGTGATGTATGATTTTCTGTTTGTTGCAGGCAAACTTCAACTGCATCGCACTGGCTACCCAGAAAGAGCTAGTAGAATTGGACATTGGAGCCATTCTGCACCCTCCAGTGTGGCTTGAAGATGAGACGGAGTACGACATCGAATGTATTAGAAAGTAGGTACTCTTTATTGTTGTAGGGATTCTCCCTTGTCTTTTAAACCCACAATAAAAATAGCCGGAGACTTATCTGTGATAGTATGCTGGTGTAATACTGAAAGTGCCAATATTCATCCTTCACAAACAAGTCATATTGAAATTAGCACCATATTTAGCTCACTAGTTGAATGATTTAAAAAAAAAGAACCTGAAATTTTGTTTCCAAGTTTTTAACTAATGTATAAACAGAACTAAACCAGATTTTTGAAGGGAGAACCTTAGTAAAACTTCAGGTTGGAATGAAAAATAGCCCACACTGCAAATTGGTCCACTGACAAGGATCGATCCGATGACCGACCGCTTTACAGGCAGACATGTTACCATTTGAGCTACATCCTGCTCCCACTTCAGTTTAATGTTTACCTACATGAATACCTAACAATAGTTTTTTCCAGCCCTAATCTAAACCCACAAGACACTCCAGAATTCCTAGTTGTGCGGACGCTGCAGGACAACCCACAGTAGCTGTACAGTGGAAGCCAGACTCCAGGAACGCCATACTGTCCTAAATTTTTATCTATACCAAACAACTGTTTTTCAGCCCTAATCTAAACCCACAAGACACTCCAGAATTCCTAGTTGTGCAGACGCTGCAGGACAACCCACAGTAGCTGTACAGTGGAACCCAGACTCCAGGAATGCCATACTATCTTAATGTTTATCTATACCTAACAATTGTTTTTCAGTCCTAACCCAAACCCACAAGACACTCCAGAATTCCTTGTTGTGCAGACGCCACAGGACAATCCGCAGCAGATGCACAGTGGAACACAGACTCCAGGAACTCCGTACTACCCTAGTACTCCCCAGTCGTTGCATGCCAGTTCCTCGTTCTATCAGACCGGGCGTGGATCATCAGTGGTAGGTGTTTCTGCTGATTTCAAAGACTTAATATAAATAATCATAAATCTTCTATTTGGTAGTATGTAGGTGGGATAAAACTTGTATTTGGTAGTACGTAGGTGGGATAAATCTTGTATTTGGTAGTAGGTGGGTGGGATAAATCTTGTATTTGGTAGTTCGTAGGTGGGATAAATCTTGTATTTGGTAGTATGTAGGTGGGATAAATCTTGTAGTATTTAGGTGGGATAAATCTTGTATTTGGTAGTATGTAGGTGGTATAAATCTTGTATTTGGTAGTATGTAGGTGGGATAAATCTTGTATTGAATAGTACCATATTCAGCTGTACGGTGTCATTGCTTATAAAACCAGTGCCCTCAAAAATATCCAGTCACCGGCAGTAAATCGCCGCCTGTAACAGCTTTTTGTTTTTGATTAAAAAAATAAGTTGTTTTATGCATGCCAAGATCGCCGGCTACCATTACTGTTGTACCATGCAACTTCTCAAACTGCTGAGGGCCCTGTAAGACGTGGAGTGTTCTGGGGGAGATTTTTGCTTCCACGGTATAAAATGGGATTAAAGTTTTGAGAATCCCTGTGAGTATGTAGCCGCTGATGTTTGCTGATAAACTGTTAGAATTATCCACACTACTGAGTGCTATTGATCAGAAAACTATTCACATATCTTTGTTTCAGGCAACATTTATGTCCAGTATTTATCCATATGCTTAGCAGTCTGCCATTTTGAAAGCGCCAAGTAATTAAGTTACGAGAGACATGTTATACAATACTGCTTATTTTTCATCCTCTTAAAATTTTTTGTATCATCAATATAAATCTGTAAATTGTTTTTTAAAAATATGTTTACGTTAATTTTCTGTAATTTTTGTTTTGTCCTGGCTGAGCAGAATTCTTCTGTGGTAAGCTATAGTTAGTAGTGAATAAAATTAACATACTGATTTCTTTACAGTGGTTTAACTATTTATACTTTACAATCTGTTATATATCTTTGTGCTGGTCATAGCATTAAAAATAAAATGACTTCACTTTGTAATCTATATGCATGTATTGGTGCTAGCATTAAAAATAACTTGGAGTTTGTAATCTATATATATATATTGGTGCCAAACATTTAGAAGAACACATGTAACTACAATCTATTATCTTTATATTTTTTCTCACTTCTTATAACAGTTGCTATAAGCTGTAAAAATGACTAAGTCATTGTGCACTTCCTAACCCACTTCTTATAACAGTTGCTATAAACTGTAAAAATGCCTAAGTCATTGTGCACTTCCTAACCCACTTGATGATAATCATTATAATTATAAATTTTAAATAAATAAATAGTCATTGATGGGTAATTCCAGCAGTATTTTGCCTTTTTCTCAAAACTACAAACAATGACTTAGGCAGTTACATGTAACTTATGAGGGCTACTAAACATTACTTCATACTTAGTGGGGAATAATATTAAATATGAGGACTACTAAACATTACTTCATACTTAGTGGGGAATAATATTAAATATGAGGACCACTAAACATTACTTCATATTTAATGGGGAATAATATTAAATATGTGGACTGTACTAAACATGTCATATTTAGTGGTGAATAATATTAAATATGAGGACTACTAAACATTACTTCATACTTAGTGGGGAATAATATTAAATAGGTGGACTGTACTAAACATGTCATACTTAGTGGGGAATAATATTAAACATGAGGATTCTACTAGATATTACTTCATACTTAGAGGGGAATAATATTAAATATGAGGACTACTAAACATTATGTCCTACTTAGTGGGGAATAATATTTTCACTTTCCTATGCCGCTACATGTATTTAGCAAAAGCCTGGTACTTCTTCTTCCTTTTGCCATTTGTTATATGGTGTTGGGTTTATATTTACTTTGTGCTGCTGTATTTAATGCACAATACACAGGGTGTCCCTAAAGTCTGGACACACTCATATTTAATTTGTGTGGCGGAAAAAAATATAGTTAGTTACAAATAGTGATATTTCCTATGTGTCCAGACTTTTGTGACACCTTGTAGTTTAACATTGTTTGTTTCTCCAGTTAATACGAGTTGTGCTAAACTAGAGTGGTTTGTATTTCATAATAGAGAGTTTTAGATTCTACTTACATAATTATGTATTTCTGTGAGCAATATAGTCCATGTTCTGTTAGATGGATTCTTATACAGAGATAACAGGTTCAAATCTCAGTGTAAGTTGACTCATTTTTTTATTTGTATGACAGTTGATATAAGTTGTGGGTATTTTAATTTTAAAAAATTTAAATCTTTTTATTTGTTTGTGCATTTAATTTAGAATGTATATGCTTCAATTGGTCTGTTCAATACAGAATGTTCTTCCATGGTTTAATTCAGTAGTATGGTTTCTCTAATAACATACAACTTACAGTAATTAACATTTTATGCTTACAGAAAGTGCACTGAACAATTCTAGCTTGAACTCGACAGATTATATTCTTGCTTGAACTAATTTCATACTTGTTTATATATCACATTAATTTGTCGACATCGCAGTCTTCATTAGCCTTTTAATGTACATTTCTGTTGAAAAGAATGTTTCTTTAACAAACCTTCAGCACGTTGTTCTCTTTCTGTTTAATCAGCATTTTCTTTATTGTTTCTCAATTTTAGGGATTTGTTCATTTAATAATGTAATAGATAATATTTAAATGTAAAATGGGCTAATAATGGTCTGCCTGGTATTAAGGGATGTTTTTCAAAAAAACAAAAACATTCATTGCAGATTTTCATTTTGTTTTGAAACAGAGAAGCAAAGCAATGTTTTATTATTGAAGACTAATGTGTTGTTGAAGAATACATTTAGTCAGTCCATCCTGTATCTATTTTTATAATGAAATACAACATTAAATAGGTGGAAACCAGAAGAACAAAGATCTTCTGAACTACAGTAAAAAGAAATACATGTATATATAATTATATATATTATTATGTAACAGTTATATATTCAAACCACCAGCCCCATTGCTCCCCCAGCCCCCTCTACTATAGGATTTCACAGAATTTGTGCATTTTTCTGGATTTATGGTCAGACCTCATTTTGATCAATATTAAGTTGTATAACGTCATGCATCAGTGTATTAAATGTAACTGGAAATTCTCTTTTAGTTTTCTCAAAGTGTGTGATGTGACATTTAATGCTGCATATGGGTGTCAGATCTAACTTCTTCATTCCAGATTTGACATTTCAATAAATTATTTAATCTTTCAGCTCCAGAAACCTTGATGCTAATTTGTGTATGTCAATCTACAATATTTAACATTACAGCTACAGAAATCTCGGTGCTAATTTTTTAAGTACCATGTATTCCCTATTTAATGCCCACTTTCTAATTAACATACTTCCTGGCCATTTTGCTAAATAAAAATGACTAATCCGTGATTATGTTGTAGTATTCACAGGCTGTAGGATTTCACGGTAATGATCGTTACCGGTAACGTGTCGTTACCGTGCTGGGGAAACTACGGAACCGAAA
>JAULBS010118409.1:0-14399 GCA_032355785.1 Symmetromphalus regularis | reverse complement strand
ACCATACAGCCACTACCAAGGAACTACCTCTTAACTATATTTAAATTATCAGTTAGATACCATACAGCCACTACCAATGAACTACCTCTGAACTATATTTACATTATCAATTAGACTACCATACAACCACTCCCTATATGCACTGAGAGTTTTCGTGTGTATTCATTGCGTTTACAAAGGTTAGAAGAACATTGTGTAATGTTACATTAGTTACAACTACCATTGACTATATATATCCAATGAACTACCTCTCAACTATATTTACATTATCAGTTAGACTACCACACAATCACTACCTAAATGCACCGAATTCGTGTGTATGCATTGCGTTTACAAAGGTTAGAAGAACATTGTGTAATGTTACATTAGTTATCTCTACCATCCACCATACTGGCTGTTCTCCAGGTAAACGAAACGAACGATTATCATTGATCGCAAGCAAATAGTATCCCCTATTTTGAGCATGTCTTTGATGTGTTTACATAACTCGTTAAATCACATAGCCTACTTACTAGACAGTTCAGCAACCAAGTGGGCACGTTTTAAGTTAATCTTGTAAAAATAGACCCCAAACCAGATTATTGTTGATTTTTAGTTAGGAAAGTAGAGTTTAATCAGAATAAGCCCCAGCTGGCACAGCATTTTTGTTTTAATTTTTCAAGATGGCTATCACAATCATTAAGCAAAGAAACCTAATGCTATATCAGTAAGTGTAGATATAATTTTATAACGATCAAGTGGAACATTATGAATAGAAAAATACTTAACTATTTTCACTTTTTGTCATAACAGTGGCGTAGTGGTTAAGAAATCGGAAATATTGCTGGTTGGTACGGGTCTGAATTTCAGTGGAGGCATAGGGGTTTTAATCTCAATATCGGCTCCAACCCAGAGTTAGTGCTCCGTAAGGCTCAGTGGGCAGGTGTATACCATTTACTCCGACCAGTTGTCGACAACTGGTTTATCAAAGGATATGGTATGTGCTAACACAGGAAGCTTAAATTTTTGTCGAGGACAGCGTGCTTGAATCGTAATTGGATATAAGCACGAAAATAAATGGTTATCTGACAGATGCCATGGGTGTCTCGCACCTGTAAGAGGGAAAGGATCCTATAATATGTAAAGCCAAGGAGCCTAATTTTTCATAACCTGTACTCAAGAAGCACCGTTAAAACATAGACATCAGGTGTTCATGAAGGCTAAACATATCCTGCCCCGAAGATAGCACCAGTCACAAGGGTAGCCTGGCATCACTTTGTGGTAAACATCAAGACAAGGCTTTGGAACAACAGGAGTGTCAGAATTGTATGACATTGCTAAAACGTATATTATAGTCTGATGTTTATTTGTTATCTTTACCTACACGTACATTACCTATGTGAAGAATTCCCATTAATCAATTACGTCACACAATCAGTAAACATGTACCAGTCTTCTTGCTTGCGATATAGAATAGCACCATACACAAGGTCATTTCTGATGGATGCACCTAAACATGGTGCATGTAAACATAATATTGGAAAACAGCCTGTATAAATATTTTAAAATTAAGCGGATTTTTTTTTTACATTCTAATTTAGGAAAACCTGATGGTGTTTACAGGTGTATATATTTAAGATAGTATAGAACCATATTGTTTTTCAATTGTTTTTCTTTCTTTCTTTCTTGTTTATTTCTTGTTTATTTCCTTGTTTCTTTTTCTCTTTATTTATCCTTCTTTATTTTTTATGTCGTTGAATTGGCATCACAATTAATTTTCAACTCGCGGAGTTCATCCAACATTTATTGTTTGTGCGGGGACGGGGCCACATTGGTGAACATTAAAAGGTCAAGTTTACTCTGCTGAGATTATTAAAATACTGTTAATTTATACATATAATATTAATGTAAAAATGTTTATCAGAAAATTCGTGTCTTTAACGTGTCTTTTGCTAAATATATGAAAACGTTTAGCTGAACACTTATTTAATATCGACATTTTAGTATAAATGGTCTTACACTTCGTTTTATTCTCCTTATTTATTTGTAACAGTTTTAAAATGCAAAACATGAGAATAACATGTATAATAATATTATAGGATTTTGACGGAGGACACCAATTTCAGTTAAGGCGAAAAAAAGTAATACCTATGTTTTCGGTAACCCGATCGACTCCACTTAAAACCTGCCGACCCTAAACTTATTTTCCTTAAAAATTGTCGTTAATTGTTTATTCCATACCTTTCGGTCATTTTCGGCCGTTTTTTAGGATAACCGTTTCCTGCATGTAACAGCTGTAGCTATCTTGTCTGTCAATGCGAAGAAATGCCCGCATTTTTCAGGGATTAAAGACTTTAATAAAAAAAAAAAATAATAAAAAAAATACCTACCTACTGACCCTATTTTTAGCACGTAATAGGAAACACAGGTTGTTGGTTTTTTTGGCCTAAGACAATTGAGTTAAAACACCTTTAAACAAACTACCAATGTTGTATTATATGACTTCCCATCTACATGTATCACAACTTACATCGACCAGTGATACACAACAGGTTTATCAAACGCCGTGGGATAGTGTATATAAAAGATCCCTTGCTGCTTATGGATAAGAGTGGGTGTATTAGTGTTGTGTCTCTCCTTCAAACACTAACCTGTAATGAATATATATCACAGGAAGCTGAGTTGTGTGCATAGAACAGCGTACGTGAATCATAGTTGGATAAAAGTACGAAAATAAGTACAACCAACCTAAGTATTGCTTAATAATCAATTATTGTATTTGTAGTTAAAAAACCCACAATAAGGTTCATTTTTGGAATATATACATTATAAAATTGCCTCAAATCTGTTATCAAACAGTTATTTTATCATTTGGTTTGATCTACCCATTTGAAGTTTGGGTTATTTACCGTTCCAACCAGTGGTTCACAATTAGTTCATCAAAGGCCATGGTATGTGCTGTCCTGTCTGTAGAACAGAGCATATCAAAGATACTTTGCTGCTTATCAGAAAGAGTAGCCTATGTGGCGGCAGCGGGTTTCCTCTAAAGACATGTCAAAATGACCATATGTTTGACGTCCAATAGCCGATTTTTTATCTTATGATAAAAAATCAGTCTGCTCTAGAGTCGTCGTTAAATAAAACAAACTAATTTTTTGGTTTGATATGTTCTAGAAAAATATTAGCTAATATAGATGTTTTGTGTGTGTGTGTGTGTGTGTGTGTGTGCGTGTGTGTGTGTGTGCGCGCGCGCGTGTGTGTGTGTGTGTGTTTTATATCGGTAAAATATGCTGCGTTGTAGTGGCAGTTATTAGAGTAGTATTGCTAGGAGGTATTTAGTTTCTGGAAATATGTTCTTATTTACTATGGAATCTTATTTAAGGAAATTCCATAACAAACAAACTATGGCAACAGTACAACAAAATATTAACTACTTCTGTTATCATTATTAGGTATTTGAGTTGTTTATCGTTCCATTCACTGTTCCACAAATGGTGTAACAAAAACCGTGGTATGTGCTGTCTTGTCTGTGGGAAAGCACATATAAAAGATCCCTCGCTGCTAATGGGAAAGACCAGGAGTCGCACGTAACGTGAGTTTGACACCTAATAGGAGTTGATTAAACACTGTGTTGGAGTGCACATTCCTTTCTTTATTAAGTCCGCTGTGTTTACAATAACGCAGATTTATAAACTAGTTTACCCAGGTTCGTGTACTAAACATATTAATAAAACATGTTCATTTAATAAATTATATTCTTTATAAAAAAACTATTAAAATTCTACTTTACCTGATAGTGGAATATGCATGCTTATGTTTCATAATTCATCTTTATTTTGTTTTAAAACTACTAACAAAAGGTAACAGCGTAAATGCACTGGAATGTGGTAAGAATAACATGAAGATTTTGTTATCATTGCACAATAATTAGTTAGTCCACGAGTTACCACATGCCCACACAACTACGCATCTGTGTTCCATTAGCTGATAACAGTATCCCTTTCCAGTAAACAGTTCCATAACTGAACTCTGTATTAGCCTAAACACTGGATTCAGCATAAAGCATGGTAAAACTGGTCGATCATGTAATGCAAACATAACTTAGTTATAACATACTAAAACTAATGATAATAATAATTATTATTAATAATAATAAAATTATAATTAATAATAATAATAATAATAACGATAATGATAATAATAACATCATAATCATCATCATTATCAAACGTATATTTTAATGGATCTACCGACAATAAGATTTTTTCTTAAATTTCATCATTGCTTAATAGTAAAATAAAATAAAACTAATTAATTAATTAATATTATCTATAATTAATATTAAATACTAGTAACCAGAACAATCACTTACGATAAATGGACAATTTTATTTTTTTCTACTTCGACCATTTAGAATTCACTTTCATTTTAATTTTGCCACAGTACAGCCAAGGTTTTAGAGGATTAAATCTATAAGTTAAGTAACAAAAATTTCAAATAATAATAATAATATCAATAATAATAATAATAATAATAATGATAATAATAATAATAATAATAATAACGACAACAACATAAATAATAAAAATAATAACAACAACAACGACAACAACCACTAATAATAATAATAGCAATAATAATGATCACAATCTTATACTTTTTGACAATTACAAACTGAAAATAAACGTTACAATAATTATTTTACTACTACGTACTTTTTCTTTGAAAAACCCCCCACAAACAAACAAACAGACATAAACTTATTATAATTACAACAAAAAAACGTTAACGACCATGAAATTATTTCTGTAAGAGATACGTCTCCGAAAGATACCATCAACAAGGACGAAAATAGATTTGTTTTCATACACTATGGAGTGGCTGTCGGAGTCCGATCCTAAAATAGCCACATATATGTGGCACAGTACAGAAGTTTCCTGGTGATTGCTAAGTAGAACTAGTAAGAAATACGAGCAGAGAGTAATCAAACGCAAAGCCTGCCATATGTTCTTCATATAGCAAGCAAAACCACCAGTGTCAAACAAGATTAGGTTTACTAGAATATTGTATTATTACAATAATGTAATCTGAGCAATAAGCAATATTGCAGTATCATCACTTTAAAAATATTTCCTTTTATTACCCCACTGTGCACTCATAACGCGTTACGTAATTTTTGTTATTTTCACATATGAAATATCACGCATTGGTTTAACCGCACATTTCATTGGGTCACTCTGGCCGTTATGACCAATAATCTTGCCTGTACTAAATATGATGTCATTATAATTTTGTAAAAGTGCAAATGACGTCATTAAAACTAGAAAAAGTTCAACGTAACTTCATCCATATTTTGATTTGCTTTAATATAAAGAAAATATTATTATTATTTTGGCGATTAATTATATTTTTTGGTTAACGCAGTGAGAAAAACAATCATAATAGGTTTGCAAACAACAAAATTCGTTTTCGTTTTTTTTCCATTGTTTCCTTTTTCTTACTGTTATTTATTTTTTTCTTTATTTTTTCTTTCTTTCTGTCATTCCTCTTTTTTTTACTAAATAAAATTTAGTAAAGAATTTTAAAAGATATAGGAAGATAATTATTTTTGGAATTTTCATGATATACATGTATTTATTTAGGTGGTCATTTTAATTACCACTGCTACTATATAATGTAATAAAATATGTTCGAATTGTCATAGCTATGGAACACGTGGTGGTGGAAACCTAGTGAAAACATTTTTGAAAAATATATTTAATAGAGCAGGCTATAGTGACCCGGAACAGAACGCAAATAGACCGAGCTGTTTAAAACACAAGCAGGGTATCTTTTAAAACTGAAATAATTATACACAGGATTTGTTAGACTGTGAACAGTATACATATACGTTTGAGCTTGTTTGTATCGAATGCAAACGTGTATTGAATAGGTATACTCAAATAAAATGGAAAGTATGCATGTAATCAAAAGTTATTTATTTCATAGACCAGACGACGTTCATAACAGAAATTCTGGAATTATATAACCATACCATTCTGAAGGAGAAGGTAAGAAAGAGAGTGAGAGAGAGAGAGAGTGAGAGAGATAGTGTGTGTGTGTTTGTGTGTGTGGGAGTGTGTGTTGCATGCGTGTTGTGTGTGAGTATGTGTGTTTGTGTGTGTGTGAGTGTATGTATGTTTGTTTGTGTGTGTTTGTGTGTGTGTGTGTGTGCGCGCGCGCACGCGTGTAGTGATATCACAAGTTACGCACATGTTTGCTGTCAATGGACCATTACTGTGACCACCCCATGAATTAAAAATATTTCAACAGGCATACTTTCTTTTCTTGCTGAGTATATTATAGGTAACATGAGGAAAAAAACCTTTGGCTGTCAGTATCTGCACATGACACTATGTTATATTTGTTTCCACTGAATTTAAAACAGCTGCAAAAAAGTCATTAGGCTTAGTTTTACGCTAATTAACTTAATCACGTTAAAAGGTTAGAAGAATTACGAACAGGCCAATCAGTAATTTAGGAATGGAATGGTGAGGGGCGCATTTTGGGGTAGGTGATTAAACAAGGTACGTGAATGATTGGATATTAAGGGCGGGTAATATTCGTTATTCGGTGTATAAGCAAGATGTATAATTATATATACTCAACCAAAAATGAAAGTCTGCATGTTGAAATATTTTTGTTTCATGGGGTGGTTACAGTAATGGTCCATTGGCAGCAAACATGCGCAACTTGTTATATTACTGCACACACACACCTCCTCCTAAATGGTATGGTTATCTAATTCCAGAATTTCTGCCTCGTCTGGTTTATGAAATAAATGACTGTTGGCTACATGCATACTTTCTTTTTTGGATGAGTATAATTTAGTGACATTATAATGTGGATATTTTTATTTCATCCACCTCAATACGTTTCTCATTCTTTAAGTTTTTTGTTTGAAAATCAAACTAAAAGAAGTTTATAATAGATATTTTGGAATATATATTCTAGTAAATATTGTGATTTAAAGTCAGTTGTGTCTTTCTTTTGCCATACAGTATACACACTGAACAACATTTGTAATATTTTAAAGAAAATCAATAAATATATTGGTAAAAAAGATAATAAAATATAGTAGAAACAACCGTTCTGGTTAGTTCTTCATAATCGTGTTATAATCCATAATCAACATTTTAATACATTCAGATGTAAAATATTTAAAATAATAGAAACTGTATTTTCTTTTAGAAAAAAGAAAACCCAACAACAAATCAGAGATGGGACTTTAAAATGGCTATTCTAACAAGAACGCGTTTGATACGCCCTTATTTTAAATACGTGTTAATGAACACAAGTATTGCACACTTTGCATGGCAAATCTTGAGAACACATTCTACAGCATCGACAAGAAGCAGTTGTAATGATTATATCTTCTCAGCAAGGGGTGTTCGCGCAGTGCCAAGGCCAGTAAGCCAGGCGCGCAAGTCACGTGCCGCACACCGTAAAAGGTTGGTGCAGACGACACTTCCCAAGCTTACGAACCGGTATCGAGTTCCAGCAGCATCCAAACTTTACTTACTGAGTGTGCGCAGTGAATCCATTCGTTATTCCGGCCAGCTACAATATTTGCCTTTTGGACCCATCTGTATAGGAGAATAGTCACAATAGGAGAAATAACACAAAATGGTAAGTGGATATAAGAACATTTTGAACTGCTTATGTCGCCTGCGATCTTCTGCTCTAACCCCGTATGATCAGTGATTGTTTTTGATTGATTCCTGATAGCCAAATAATCGAGAAGTTCCTCATCTGGGAACTCATCCAATAATTCTTAACCTACGATGCCAAAATGTCGCTGGATCGAATAGGCTTTTCGTTACTTATGAAGTGCTTAGATGGTTTGCATTTGTGGCAATAGCTTTCAGATTTCTACCAATAGTTTCCAGGGTTTTGTCTATTATTTTTGTCCTATCGTTAATGTTTATGTATACATGCGAATATAACTCATAACACAAACTAATGAAAGATAATTTACTATAAAAAACTAAATAAAAAAAAACTTCATCATATTTCTGCTAATAATATTGGACTATTATCCATCATGAAATAATAACGTTAACTATGTGTGTGTGTGTGTAATGTGTGTGTATGTGTGCAATATGTGTATGTGTGTAAGTGTGAGTAATGTGTGTGTAATGTGTGTAGTGTAAGTGTAATGTGTGTAAGTGTGAGTAATGTATGTAATGTATGTAATATGTGTAGTGTGTGTGTAATGTGTGTGTAATGTGTATGTGTAATGTGTGTGTAGTATGTGTGTAATGTATGTGTAATGTATGTTTGTAATGTGTGTGTAAGATGTGTGTAATGTGTGTGTAGGTGTCAGTAGTGTGTGTGTAATGTGTGTAAAGTATGTATGTAATGTGTGTGTGTGTCTTGGTTGTGTAATGCATGTGTGTGCAATGTGTGTATAATGTGTGTGTAGTGTGTGTCTATGTGTGTTTGTAATGTGTGTATAATGTGTATGTGTAGTGTGTGCATGTGTGTGTAATGTGTGTATATAGTGTGCGTGTGCGTGCGTGTGTGTGTGTGCATTATTTTCTTTATTTTGAAATATTTATTTTGGTTAGTCATTTTTTTAACTCTTTATCAAATAAAATAATGAAATGAACTTAACGCAACTGAACTGAATTAGATTGTTGGTATAAAATCTACATAACTGTTCTTATACGTGTGTTGATCAGTGATAACCAGATACATAATTATGACCGGGAGACAAATACACGAGAACAAAGACCAACCGATAATGAATATCGCATTTAGAAATAGCATGTATTTATATGTGAACTTCTGTGTCCCAGTGGTAGAACTTCTGACTCTCAAGCTGAAAACTGTGGTTCTAAACCAGCTGGAGGCTTGCTCGCACTTGACTACGTGTAAAATTACCAAATGTTTAATATCCAATAGCCGATGGTTAATAAATGAATGTGTGCTAGTGGTGTTATTAAACAAAACAAACAAATTGTTTCTCCCATTCCTTTTAATATAAGAACTTTTATTCATAAAACCCTTTGTTTTCATTTTCTGTTGATGAAAAACAATTGTTGAAGAGAATGATAAAACAACAACTGATTATGGCACTAATACAGTATAAATACAGAGAAAAAATTTGGGATGAAAAGCTAAAGTTGCACAAGGACTCCCTATTTGTATAGCTAGAAAGCCCAAAGCCAATTCAGCGAGACTTACCTCATGATACAGATAAAACATAAATAGTTGAGGATAGAGTTGGGCGAGAGCTCTGCAAGACTCAGGGGGTAGGTATATACCACACTTACACCGACCAGTCGTCCTCAACTGGTTTATCAAAGACCGTGGTATGTGCTATCCTGTCTGTGGGATAATGCATATAAAAGATCCCTTGCTACTTAAGGGTAAGAGTAGCCGCATTAGTGTGGCGGCAGCGGGTTTCGTCTCTCCAACTAACACTACCCTCTTTCCTGGACAGACAGCACAGGAAGCTGAGTTGTGTGCCTAGCACAGTGTGCTTGAACCTTGACTGGATATAAGCACGAAAGTAAATACAACCATCCAACAGAGGATAGAATTGGACTCATTTGCTTCACAATTAGAGAATGCTACACTTTAGCGAGTACCGGACTCCCGAACTTCCCTAAATAAAGTCCTGTAAATATAGCACTTGGAAATCGTGTAGATCTAAATGTTGTTTACTCACTTCCTACTAACGAACCTTGATTGAAGTACATGACACTGAGATTCCTCTCTCTTATCTAGATAAGCAGCACTTACGTCAGACGTCAGGATCCAAGCTTGAAACGTCTTTGAATCTGACAACTTTATGTGTTAATAGACTGATAATAAAACCTCCACAAATTGAAATCCCAGACATCTAATTACGTTCCACGTTATTTAATAGATGCCATTATTCGTGTACACAGAGACTGTGCACCTGTTTGCGGTTGTATAGGTAACTCTAGCGGATTAGGGTGGTTTAGAGGAGGTAATAGATGGTCCGACCCTCCTCGTTTGGCCACCATTGTTATTTTCTTATTATAACTAAATCTTTATTTATTTTTATCTCCCATTTCAATATTAAATTTCTTAGTACTATCTTTCGACCCTGCTACCCGTACTATCTTTATATTACTTGTAACCTCGCTGGAAAATGCCTTAATAATGGGAATCCAAAACAAATTCACTAATTGAAACCCATTCCTTTAAACCTGTGTCCACATCTATATATATGTGTGTGTGTGTGTGTGAGTGTGTGGTGTGGTGTGTGTATGTGTGGTGTGTGGTGTGTGTATGTGTGGTGTGTGTGTATGTATATGTATATATGTGTGTGTGGTGTGTGTGTGGTGTGTGTGTGTGTGTGTGTGTGTGTGTGTGTGTGTGTGTGTGTGTGTGTGTGTATATTTCGCCCTATAAAGATTTATTGATCCGTTCCTGAAAGATTCTGGGTGGACTTCAAAACAGTATTTATTGGTATGTATTTTGCGGTCGCTAGTTAGAAAATAGAACACATGTGCTTCTTGTCTGTTTACTTAAATCCTCACAAGCATCATATTAGAATTAGCATAGTTATTAAAAGTATATTACCCAACATTCGCCTCGAGTCTGTTTACATTACCATTATCACGTTAGCATGGCAACTATTACTTCACCAGCATCAATGGCTTCATCACTTTCAGCAAAAACGTTACCACAATCACGTCTCAGGAAAGATTATTAAACAAGAACTCATTTTCAGCCATGCATATACCACATACATCGTATACCACATAAATTACCATCAACCATCATGTTGCCACCATCATACATGATGTTGCCTCCACTACGTTCACTCAACGACATGGAGCCTTTACATGTACCATAACATGTCATTACATGTACCATCACAGGATGTCATTACATGTAGCATCACAGGATGTCATTACATGTAGCATCACATGATGTCATTACATGTAGCATCACAGGATGTCATTACATGTACCATCATAGGATGTCATTACATGTACCATCACAGGATGTCATTAATTGTAGCATCACAAGATGCCATTACATGTACCATCACAGGATGTCATTAATTATAGCATCACAAGATGCCATTACATGTACCATCACAGGATGTCATTAATTGTAGCATCACAGGATGTCATTACATGCACCATCACAGGATGTCATTACATGTAGCATCACAGGATGTCATTACATGTAACATCACAGGATGTCATTACATGTAACAACACAGGATGTCATTACATGTAGCATCACATGATGTCATTACATGTAGCATCACAGGATGTCATTACATGTAGCTTGAGGTCATCACCGATGATGGTGTTTAAAACAGTAGCCCATGACTTTAAGTCCAAAAAGGAAAGGACTAGTTGTTTAACGAAATCCCACCGCGTCGTTTATTTAAGAGCTATTGGGTGTCAAATATATGGTATTTTTCTACTCATAGTCTTCAGAGGAAACAGGGTACCTTCACATTATACTACTCTTTCTGACAAGCAGCAAAGTATTTATATATATTTTTATAAAGTATTTTGCACTTGTCCAAAGACATGACACATATCACGACCTTTGATAAATAAGTATGGACCACTGGTAGGTACAAACAAAATCTGTTCCTCCTCGGTGGGGATTCGAACCAAGTGAGCTAATAGGGAAATTCCTACTACTTAATTCCACCTCGAACACTTTATGCTAACAGTACTATACCATTAACAGCCATAAGTCACATGATCTTAATAAAATCAACCATCACGTTAGACCCATCCCATGCAAATTCAACACGTATCACAATAGAATCTTAATATCTGAGAAAAACAACCTAGAATTTCATACTTTACTTTGAACAAAATTGAAGAGAACTAATATTAAAATTATCATCAATCAACAGATTACTAAATCGTTTTCTTTTTAGAAAAAAAATTAAATGCAAAGTATAACAGAGTAAACGTGAAATGGGCCTTTACGACATATGTGATCATTTGAGTTTCTCATCTAGGTAGAACGTGTTAAAAATGTATGTTAAGTATTTTCGAATACTATTTACTTACTCGGTCGCAGCTGTGGAAGTGGTATAGTACGCACGTGTTCATACTTTTTCTATTTATATTTTGAAGTGCTATGATGAAAGAAAGCACACTTCTAATTCTTGGCTGTGTATCGTAAATCATTATATGGCCTATATAGTGCAGTGGTTAAGCTCTCTCTTGCAGCTGGTCGGTACTAGGGTCAAATATCAGTCGAGGTATGGAATGTTTTAATTTTAGTATCGGTTCCAACTCACAGTGAGTGCTCCGCAAGACTCAGTGGGTAGATGCAAACCACTTTAACCTACTTTTATTAACAACATCACTACAACACATTGATTTATTAAGCATCAGCTGTTGAATTTCGCACATGGTAATTTTAACAGCGAGACTAAGTGTGAGCCGGTCTACGGCAAGTTTTGAACTACTGTCGTCAGCTTGAGAGTCCGATTTCCTACCACCTGACCACAAATGCTTATTACTTTGTCATAAGTCATCATTAACTTCGAGGTCATCCATCATAACATTATGATATCACCAATAACTTAACCATTTTGATAATACCACAACTACCAGTGTTTCCATTACACAGGCCGGGGGGTGGGGTGGGGGGGGCAAGGGGCATATGCCACCCGCCTTTTTAGACAATTCGTATACATTGATTCATTTTCGAATATAAATATATGTGTGTCTGCGTGCCCTTCCCCCAACCCTCCCCGTTTCTCAGCACCTTCCTACACAACTGGGGTTATCTTCATTCAGTATAATGACAACACCAACACCAGTTTCACCACCACTACTGGAAAAACTACAGCAGCGTAATGTTACCGCTAGCAATAATGAGGCTGTCATCACCAACCTTGACGTTACAGTACTTGATCTAGCATTGAGATATGTATGCTTGTATTGCCACACTTCTGTAATTATTCAGAATTCCTGTCGTTCATTGGGTGAAATAGTGGAGTGATTCCCCAACAAAAACAAATACCCCATCCATCATGAGTGCCACAGTTTATAGAGTTCGTTAAAACAGACCTTTCTTCAGCAGCAGATTCAAGGTTTCACTGGGTGCAGTTATCGCACATTTCCTGATTGCATCAACATGCATCTAGTGCCTGAGTAGTTCAGCGGTAGAACATCTGACTCTCAAGCTGATGACAGTGGTTCAAACTCCGTTGGAAGCTGCCTCACACTTGACTACGTGTCAAAATAACCAAATGTTTGACAACCAATAGCCGATGATTAAATAAATCAATGTACTCTAGTGGTGTCTTTAAAAACAAAGTTCAACATGCATTGTTAACTCCGTTATTGTCTGTCTCTCTATCTCTCTGTGTGAGCCTCGGTGGTCCAGTGGTAGGACATCGGACTCTCAAGTTAAAGACAGTAGTTCAAAACCCGTCGGGACTGACTCACACTTGACTACGTTTTAAAATTCCCAAGTGTTTGACATCCAATGGCCGACAATTAATAATCAACGTGCTCTAATGGTGTCGTTAAGCAAACAAATAAACAAACAAACCTCTCTGATCACTGGCCAGGGCCCGATTGTTTTAAACATGGTTAAGCTAATCATGAGTTAGTGAAATATTTTCCTTTTAAATATCATTACAGAAAATCATGATTATTTATGGATACCTTATAATTTATTTATTATTGTGTTTATACAGTGGGTATTTGAAATGATATAAAATCAGTTTTTAATAATGTCTCTCAAGCTAACATAATCTATGAATAACTCAAGCTACATTTTGGTATCTAGGACGGAAATAAAAGTAGCAAGTCTAACAATGTATAGTTGATAAGGACACTAACATAAGTTAGGTGTTGGTAGCTAGGATGGAAGTAAAACTAGCAAGTCTAACGATGTATAGTTGAAAAGGACACGCTGTTCTAACATAAACTAGATTTTGGTATCTTGGACGGAAGTAAAAGTAGCAAGTCTAACAACATATAGTTGTTACGGACTCGCTGTTCTAACTCAAGCTAGATTTTGGTATCTAGGACGGAAGTACAAGTAGCAAGTCTAACAATATCTAGTTGATAAGGACACGCTGTCCTAACTCAAGCTAGGTTTTGGTAACTAGGACGGAAGTAAAAGTAGCATGTCTAACAATATATAGTTGTTACGGACACGCTGTTCTAACTCAAGCTATGTTTTGGTATCTAGGACGGAAGTAAAAGTAGCAAGTCTAACAATATATAGTTGATAAGGGCACGCTGTTCTAACTCAAGCTATGTTTTGGTATCTAGGACGGAAGTAAAAGTAGCAAGTCTAACAATATATAGTTGATAAGGGCACGCTGTTCTAACTCAAGCTATGTTTTGGTATCTAGGACGGAAGTAAAAGTAGCAAGTCTAACAATATATAGTTGA
>JAULBS010118398.1:0-14401 GCA_032355785.1 Symmetromphalus regularis | reverse complement strand
CATAAAGACGAAAGACTCATTGACTGTGTTGATTATAATGAAACATTGTGTCTATTGTCATAAAGACGAAAGACTCATTGACTGTGTTGATTATAATGAAACATTGTGTCTATTGTCATAAAGACGAAAGACTCAGTGACTGTGTTGATTATAATGAAACACATTGTGTATATTGTCATAAAGACTCAGTGACTGTGTTGATTATAATGAAACACATTGTGTATATTGTCATAAAGACGAAAGACTCAGTGACTGTTGATTATAATGAAACACATTGTGTCTATTGTCATAAAGACAAAAGACTCAGTGACTGTGTTGATTACAATGAAACAGTGTGTCTATTGTCATAAAGACGAAAGACTCAGTGACTGTGTTGATTATAATGAAAGACATTGTGTATTTTCTGTAAA
Source organism: Symmetromphalus regularis (assembly GCA_032355785.1). Classification (NCBI taxonomy): domain Eukaryota; kingdom Metazoa; phylum Mollusca; class Gastropoda; order Neomphalida; family Neomphalidae; genus Symmetromphalus; species Symmetromphalus regularis. The sequence goes on along the minus strand of JAULBS010118398.1, from coordinate 13,991 downwards.
TGGCTGAACTGTATAACCTGTACAGTGTACATATTAATGTTTTCTTTGTTCTGAACACTGTATCAGTGACATATTGGTGACTGATTTGAAGTTCCACACAGAAATTTGTTACTTTGAAGATTCAAAAGAATTGCATCTTTTCAGAATTTGTGTATCTCAGGCTGCAATAACATATAATAAAAAATTTAATTGTTTCTACTAAAACCACCTTAAAAATAAATTGATAAAAATACTCTGTATCTTTAGTTAAAATTGACATCTTCAGCAGAAACCAATTTTGATACATTTAACTGCTTTTTGAGAATTTCTAACTATAATCAGGTGCAGATGCAGGATTTCTGAAATGTGTGGAGAGGGTGGGGGGTGGACATCCAAATGTGATGGGTAAATAGGACTAGGAATTTTTTTTAATTTCCAAATCCTTCCACTCGAAAAAGGTAAAAAAAATAAATACTATGGGGGGGGAGACCACCTGTACCTTCCCTCTGGATCCGCTACTGATAATGCTGTAGAATTTGTTGTGTTTTATAGTATTCTAGTGTTCAAAGAACTTCATGAGTGAGTTATAAGATTTTGGTATATTCTAACGATGTTGAATGTTTCAGTGGTGGTAGTTTGTTATAGTGTGGTAATACAGAGAGAGCTCACAGAAGTCATTCAGTTCGTAGATAGTTGATTTGGTAATGTAGATGTCAAACTATCTAAAACAGCACTTGTTTAATCAAATAATATCTCAGTAAATTTTTTACAATTATGATTCATTTTGTGTGCTTCCTAGATAATGTTGACATCCTGACAGTATTACAATTGTTTTATTACATCAGTTAAAATAAATGTAGTATTCTATATGTTTGTGTATACTTCAACAAATATGAAAATCATTTTGTATTGATCATTGGAATCTTTATTTTCAGCTTTTAGTATTTCTTCTAATTGTGTGTTCATAAACTTTACACCCCTTTTTCATTGTCAACATCACTCACATTGCATTCATAGAAAGTGGGAATCCCTAAGCTTTTCTGTGTACCAATGTGAACATCCAGAATTTTTAAAAAATTATCATTTAAACAAAATGCACTCATTTGCCTTCATATTTTTTACTGGTGCCATTGATGTAGTGGTTAAGCTGTTGGACTCTTCGCTAGTACATACTGAGATCAAATCTCAGTGAAGGCATGATGAAGTTTTTAATCTCAAAACAATCACCAACCCAGAGTTAGTGCTAAGGCTCAGTGGGTAGGTGTACGTCACTTGCACCAACCAGTGGTCCACTACTGGTTTATCTTAACCGTGGTATGTGCTGTCCTATCTGTGGAAAAGTGCACACAAAATATCTCTTCCTGCTGACCAAAAGGAATATCCTATGTGGTGGAAGGGGGTTTCCTTAGAAGACCATGAGTTTTAAAACACTATAATTCTGACACCTAATAGCCACTGAATAAACAATGTGCTTTCCTTGTCTTCTTAAGGGAAATCCCCATGTCTTAACCAATAAACACCCACTAATGCAATATCAAGATTTGTGGGGTAGTGTAAGCACAAAATAATGCAGTATCATCTGAAATTTATGAATATATATGACATAACTCTGACTATTCAAAATGTATCTGTAAGATGCACAGTGAAATAATATAAGTTATCTACATTTTGTGGATATAAATATATTGCATTTATATTTATCACAATAGTGAAACTGAAATGTAAAAACAATGTAATACATGTATGTTAAATAATTATGTATAAATATTTAAGAGATTTCTTATAAAAATTGTTGTATGAATTGTTAGCAATGTACATATAAAATTTCTTTTAATCTATGTTGTTTCAACATTGTTTTTATACATCATTGTAGTATGTGGTACTGTGGTTTTATTTATATAATATTATGTTGTATCAAGATTTTATTCCATGCCTTTTTTATATATGCATCTAAGTGATTTTTTTTATATACATTGCCATCAGAAAATTGTAAATATCTTGAGCTAATTACTGTTTATCATATAATGATGACATCATCTTATAGAAACAAAGTATGTTGTATTTTTGTTATCACTATACTGTAAGAGAATTTTATAAAATTGCAAATTAAATTATGTGACTTGGTTGATTGACAATCAAAAACATACACAGACTGGTGGTCAAGTCGATTACAGTTGATACACAGCAAAAATAGCCACATATGTTTAACATTCATGAACATAATTTTTTCATGTAAATTAAATAGGTGGACGTATGTTTAAAAAAAAACTGTACTTAAACATATGATAAAAGTGTTTTTCATATAAATGTTAAACATTCGTTAATGACATACACAATAACATGGAAAGGGTTTCTGTAGATATTTATAAGTTTCATTGTTACTATGGACACCATCTTGGTTGCTAAGAAAGGTATATTTAATTAGATTTTTTAAATATCCATTATACATTTCTGAATCAAGTATACCTAAAATCCTACAGAGGCCACTATTCTAATTACTTTAGACAACTGTTTTATCATTGTTAAGAACATTTTGCTAAGAACACCTTGTTGATTACAAGAGAAAGAACACCATAAATACTCATATATGTTAAACATACGTTAAACATGCATTCCGTTAAACGTATGTTCAAGAAACGTATGTGAAACATATATTTTCAAACATGTTTATCATAACGTATGTTGCCAATTCACATGTGAAACATATGTGGCTATTTTTGCTGTGTAGTAGAGGTGTGGGCATTTTTACAGGGGTTATTGATAGACAATAAAAACAGGAGGAGTATATTTCAGAGTGGATGCTTTTAAAAATACCAAAATAATGCGCATGGGTGAGTGGAAGAAAGAAAGCTGGTTCTGATAACTAAAATACAACATTGTAGAGTGTCCTCACAGTGAGTACTAATGAGGGTGAATGATACAAGTTTGAGTGATGTGTTCATTAATCACCACACTTCAACAGAAGTGATAGCAGATAGACATTGCTAATGAGAAATAAAAGTTAACAAAAACAAGTTTGTTTAAAAGATTGGCATTGTATGACAAATAGATTATTAAATTCATAGGTTTTGGTATTGTGAATGTCATATACTAGTATTGAGATTAAAAATGAGATATTATGCTGAAGAGATTCACACAATACAATTTTTATTCCTAATATATGATATTAAAAGATATTGAAACATACTGCTAATCTCTATTTATTTTTGATGATAATCGGTCAGATCTCGTTATAAACTACTAGTATGTTGTAAATATTGTTTGTTTAATAATACAGGGGTGATAATAAACATTGTTTTCCATAATTAGTATTTGCATTTTGAAATAACATTACAGATATTTACAATTTATGTGGCAGTGTTGTAAAATGTCAATTATTTTTATTACCACGTTTCTGGCATCTGGAGAGAACTATTACCGTAATATTCTTATGTTTCAGAACATTAATAATATATTACCATATCGGACAGGTGATGTAGATTATTGGATTGGCCATATTTTATTGTAGACTAATTAAAAATAGACAAAAATTATAAATTGTTTGAAAAAACCTTTAGATCCATACTAAAATGCAAAAAAAGGATTCTAAAAAAAAAAGAGAATTTTTTTTAATCTTTGAATATATTTCTGATTTAAAACAAAAAACTTTGATTCATTATATTAATGAACTTGGAAATGCACTGAGAATTATCGAGTAGGAACAAGCTTGTTGGTAAATTACTTTTGACTAAAGTTGAAACAGATTTGATGTTAAAAGGTGTGCTTTTGACATTTATCAGATATTCTCAACTCTGTGTACACTTTGTGTCATCAGACATTTTCAGACGTTACAATTATTACTTATGATCATGTTTTGTTACTAGTTTTAATGCAGATTCATTGTTGTTACTGGATTTAAAATGTATTGTATTTCACTGCAATGTTGATCGTTGATTAAATTACACGAATATAACATTTAACATTTTGTTTTCATAATTTCTCAAAAAGTGGTCAAGAAACATTCCATCTGAATCGATGTCATAACTGAATTTTTTTTTGCCACTGGAGTATCTTTAAATAAACTATCTATCCCTTTTGCCATTGACAAAGTACTGTTAGTAATAGTATTTCAGAGTATTTTTTATGATCAGCAACAATCTGGCTTCGTGATTCAAGACTAATTTCGAACACAATCTCAGAATGTTTTTAGATACCACGCTTTTTTAAGAAAACATGAACCTCAAAAGTGGACATTATTTAGCATTTTTAAATTGAATGTGATTGTGGTCTACATAAATCTACAGCTACCACATTTGCTATACTTTTTAATTAGCAGGATCTTTTAAATGTACTTTCCCGTAGAAAGTTAGAACATACCACAGCATTTGATGTATCAGTTATGAACACTTGATTAGAATAAAAAATAACGTCTGTTGGATGTCAAGCATTTCGAACCTCGGGCTGATGCTATCACTGAGCCAAGTCCCATAGTATGTTCAGACTAATCAAATACTTAAAATCAGCCACATTCCAACATGATTTCAACTCATGGTTTTATGTCATTCAGGGTGTCCACAATCAGAAACTGACAACTCTGTCATTATTGAGCCTATTGTTTTATCTGATACATTGCTCAATGAAGCAGTGGAAAATCTTATTAATGTAAATACAACAAAGAACAACGAACACTTGTGAATACATGATATTTATTCTATTTTCAGTTGATACAGCTTTGAAGCCGTGCTCTTTACTAGATTGCCCTGCTACAATTGTTCGCAAATAACTATATAGACAATTTTGGCTAGCTGTTAACAAATAGAGGTACAATAATAAATAAAAAAATTAAATGGACGGTCACTATGAATCAAAAGGACGGTCACAGTGTTTCTGTGAAATGTTAATGTGAATAAAATGCACATGATGTTACATGGTTGTCATGAATTTATTAAAATTGACAATGTATATGAATAAATAATGAACAAATATGCAGTAGTTTTGTTAAGTTAGGTACACAATCAGCTGCAAACATATCTTTACCCTAAAACTAACAATTTAATGCCCTTTATTGGCAGCACAGTTAATTTAACGAATATTTAATTAATTTTAATTTTTTTAAACTGGGATTGACCTCATTTAAGTAGACTAGTTCATTACTAAACTACAGGGTAGGTAAAGATGGTATATTAGGTAAATTTTGACAAAAACAAAGCCATGATTTGAAAGAAAAAACCCAACACTGATTGTAATTTCAACAACTTGTTAATAGTTACAAACTGTTCTTTCTCGCTGAGATCATTTCAGATTAAAATAATAGCTTCATTGTTTTTACTGTTGTCAAAAATCATGTTACACATTTTCATTTTTAGTTTATATAATACATCATGAACAATACACATTGTTATACAACTTTTTTACACTCCAATATATGTAATCAGGATGTTATAATGTTAAGAGAATAGATAAGAAATTTTTTACCATTTTGTTAAAACTGGTTTATTGATTTCAGCACTGTAAATCTGGAATGTAATAAAGTTGGAGAATTTTAACATTTAAAATTTTGTTTCACTAATTACAAACTGTAGTTTATAAAATATTTACACTAAACATTTCAATAATAAATTTGAATAATAAACTGGTAGCTTGTTCAATAATAAAACTTGTCAGTTTAATTTCTATACAATTATTCTATATTAACAATATTCTCTCTTCAATCCTAACTGGTATGTAACTTAAGTTTAGCTGTTAGCAAAGTGTAGAAAATGAAGAAAACATTTACTGTAAGCTAAAGTGCAGTTTTTACCTAGTATGCAGTAGTTTTACAATGTTGAAGTAAATAAATAATAAAGAATGAATGCAATACATTGTTACATAATATAATACATTTACCTTAAAAATAGTTCAGCCTTATAATTACATATTCATTTTAAAGACTGAATATGAATGGTATATATATTTAGTATGAGTAAGAATGTATCATAAAAGTTCTAAAAGATATTAAAATTAGAATGCATGTACTCTGTACTAATAAATATAATTTTCTTTATTATGTTATTAATGAAATAGTTTGTATATTTACAGGCTTTATTTTAGATTTATGGTTTTGAATCACTAGTTAAGAATTCCTCGTTAATAGGGATTTTTGGGTAAAGCTGTTAAATCTCTTTAAGTAATAATTTTAGGTTAATAAATATGTGTGGTAATATACTACAGATTATTATAATGAAAGTTCAATACCTAATAAAATAAATAAAAGTATCAGCAGTAAAGCGGTTGAAATCAATAAAAGTTAGTGCTATCAAAACTTCATAGAAAAGACACCAATATAGCTTTAAAAAAAACCTTGCTGATCTCTTCATAGATAAATAGTTTTGATTCCTCCCAAAAAAATGTGTCATTATAATGAAATAATTTCATCACTTAAATTTCAGCCAATCCATTTTATCCATCTTGATGTCATTTCTTAGGAATGTAGAGATTGCATCCCTCCTAACTTATAAAATAGACTTTCCCATGTTACATCACTTGATTTTTTATGAAATAAATTGCTTTTAGAATGATGTCATGCTTGACTGGTACTTCTAAAAAGCACAGTTAAGTTTTAAAGAACCACTGTCAAAAAGAAATAGATCAATAAAAATGATTATATTTTAGGATATACATGTAGTAAGTTGGCTGGAATGTGTATTATATTACATTTACACTGCTTAAAAATAAGCTATGTAGTAAAAAAAAAAACTAATAAAAAAGCAAACATATAGCTTAAAACAGTTTATAAATCAATTACAAATCACATTCTAAAGTAAAAATGATAATATCACAAGACAAAAGTTGTTCAAAACAACTTGTTTCCATATGCCACTGTAAAATAAATATATCACATTAGCAAGGTGAATAAAACATTTCTTCTTGCTGACAAAAAGAAATGTGATGTGGTTAAAGAACAATGATTGTCACCACTAAAGAGGTAGTCGTAAAAAAAAAAATCAAAATGGTAACAATGACTCCATTAAAATAGCCAATCTTCTAAACTGAATCCTGCATACATAGAAATCCAGTTTTCTGAAAACTAATCTATTTGTAAGGTCTAACACTTTACTTATAAATAGAGAATAACTACATGTAGTTAATGAAGTAAGATATTGGCTTTATTCTGCAATGGTTAGAATAGGGAATTCCATAAGGTACTTCTGAGCAGAATTTTCCTTTGACCTGAGCAGGATAAAAGCAGTATCTTAATTATTATCTGATTATTATCTTTATCTTGTAATCTATAAAAAACGGGGGAAAAGAATAATTTTATTCTAATTTTCACAAAATTAATCCAAGTAAACAGATTTTGTAAAATTTCATTTTTGCCACGTCAAGAAGCAAATTAATAATACAAACGGAGTGCTCAATAATATGCAACAGAAGCCATTTTGTTTTTGTTTTATATTGAAAACATGTATCACAGCTTTTATAAACAAAAGGAATGGGCCGTGGTTTATAACCTATTAACAGGTCTGCACAAATTGCACGAATGATCGTTTCGTTCATGCAAATTTATTTCATGTAACCGATTTACCGTTCATGTAAAATTAGCTAAATAAAGTTTATATATCATCTTTGTTCACAGTAAAAACAACATGACTGATTTCCGACATGTATAATTATAATTACATCTAACAGAAAGTACAATACCAGTCTAGTTAGAATACTTATTTTGGGAAGTTTGATGTGTACACTGTAAATATGTATTAATTACAGTTCCTTTTCACTTCAAAGCTAATTTTAAAGTTGTTTATCCATTTAAAAAATAAAAAAAATGGTTATGTAAATGAAAATAGGTTAACGATTTTTTTGGCATAACCTATTTTCCGGTTATGCAGATTTTGAATTTGTGCAGGCCTATATTAAGTCTTCTCTCATTTTTATTTTAGTTTTAAACTAACATGTATTGACCCCTTTAATATAAATAATGAAAAATAAGTTAAATCTATTATAACTTTCTGCCATCCTGTTACATTTTTCACAAAGTTTAAGGTTCCCAGACATCTAAATATGACAGTTACAAATAAAGATGAGAAAGCTAAACATTAACAATTGGAATGTTGCTAAAAACATTCTAATCTAATTCACATAGCAATATAATATACCAGTAACAACATCAATAACTAAACATTTATACAATCAAGATTACATCAATGTAATTAATACATAGTGAATGATTTAACAATTTGATGCAGATTTGCCAATACATGTGAGAAACATGAAACTACGGTACTAAATAGTATACATCTTAAATATACATAAAATGGTGAAAATGAGACATTAGTACCGGTACCATCAATCACGTTCATGTATTTAAACCTATATACACATAGTGAAAATGCAATATTCCATGATATAATGGTTGGAACGTCTAACCAACACGCAGTGTTCACAGTTTATTTATTAAACATAATATACACACAGTGAAAACAGTGACCTTGAGATATTTTTGATGTGATGATCTAAATGTTATTTCTAATATTTACAAATGAAATGTTTCTGGATTTTCTTCTTCATACGAATGCTATGTCCGAAGACATCATAATAATCTTTGGCCATCATTAGCATCTGTGTGTTTGGGAAGCAACAGATTGAAAACTTATGTCAACTAAGGTCAACCTTTTTTATTTTTTGGATTATGGATTTGATGACATGCATTTTGGATGAAATGCAATAAAAACAAATTTCCATTTTGGTCCATTTTGATTTTAGTTTTCCCATTACAACCAGATATTTGCAGGAGAGAATAAAAAAATTACTTTTCAAATACTATGTAATCAAATTTTAATTAAATTAATGTTGGTTCTGAGCAAAAACAAGTATGATGCATATAGCTAATGTCTTAAATGCATAGTCCCACAGACCCATGACTTATTAATTTCCAAACAAAGAATTAATTTTAAATATAAACATTTGATTTGTCCATAGAAATACTTCATTCAACAACTTACATAACCACCATATCTCGCTTATTATCAAATAATAATCAATTATGGTCATGGATAAATAAATAGAGAAAAAATAATGGCTTTTTTCTGTTGAGGGTTTGACGTATATATTTCGTGTCATGTGACGGGTATTCCTTAGCTAGCTGTTATTTCAAAACATCTGAATATTTTTGCGAACTCAAAAACATTATGTATCATTTTATTTTGCCCCACGAGGAGTTCCGATTTTTAAATGTGAAAAGAAACTGATTGTCTTGACATGGAATCCCCTATACCAAGGTTTAGTTAAAATGTCTTTCGTGATATGAGAATGAGATCAAGTATAACAAATGCATGTAAGTTTCATTCTTAATCAATATTTAGAGCACAAAGCCCCTTAAATTCCGTGGGACAAAGCCTTAAAGTCAAAACAAGTACAATATTTTTTTGCTCTGTAGTTTGGAAATCTTGCTTAAAAAAATCCATTATCCCAAAAATAAAAAAGTGTGGCCTAACTGTTTCTTTGGTGAATGTAAGCTAGCTAAAACAAACCTGTGATAATTATATTGGATGTTTACAGGAGTCCTAATTTAAACTGAATATTACATCAACTAGAATCTTGTCAAAACTGAACTCCCAATAAATTATAATATTCTTTCACCTAACTTTTAAATAAACAATAATCTTTAGCAAAATTGTACTCAGAATAAACAGAAATTAAAACAATATATACCATAATCTTATTTTTAAACTGCTCACTAATAATAATCTGCAAAAATAATTAAGTTAATTGCTCCTTATTTATTCTGGGCAGAATAGCATCTTGAAATGTATTAATAATTGTCATTTAGTGGTAAGTGATATCAAAGTTTTCATTTATTCTTATCAGAAAAAATATTCTCTAATTAAAGTAATTATTATTCAAGATTTTATTGTAAGTTAAAACCCAAACATAATTAGATATTAATTAAAAAAATTATCAAAACATTCTAGGAATATCATATACCCATATTAAATAGTCACAAAAAGAGATATAAGATATGCAACATGAAAAAAACACTTTTGCGGTCTCCAGATTACTGAAAAGATTATTTAAATAAAAAAGTGTCATCTAAGACTACAAGATGAAAGGAAACAACAGCTATATAATTATTAAAGTTTACAAGGAGATACCCAACAGAGGTGGCATAAAGGACGTACAACAGGGAGGTATGGGTCCCAACCATTTTTATGGCTTCCACTAAAATATTTGGTTAAAATCCAACTAATTGGCATGAAAACATTCCAGCACCCCTGCATAACAATAAAAGTAACACCACTTTAATGCAATCACTAATAATTTTATCACATTATGCTTCGACTGAAACCAATTTTAAAACTCAATGAGACCATTTGTCATCTGAGAAGTTTAATCAGCATAATGTTTCATTCTACTAACAAAACATTACTAACTTAATTGTATGTATAATGGTTAACATAGTTTACATAGTTTTACATGCAAAAACTGCATACATTAATTCTTTGCTACAAAATGGTTTTGCAAACATGACATGAAGTTTTCTTTTTAAACTATAATTTCCTAGATTATTTAAGACTATTCAATGGTTTCAAAGAAAAACATACCATTTGTTAAAATAGCATTATCAAACATTAAAAATATTGTTAGACTATATTTCAATTAGTTACATAAATATATTTTTAATGTTTTCTAAATCTAAATGTTTGACCTGTAAAAATGACACCAAGGGATACAATAAGATCCTTACTTTGTTCATTTTGATCTGGGGTCTCAAGATAAATAAAAGCAGGGTGTCAAACATTTACATTCTAACAATATTACACTTTGATAATGCTAATTTAATTCTTTTAAAGGAATGTAACAAAGATACATGTAAACAAAAGCATCAGACATATTAGCACTAGATTCAGCAAACAAACAAACAAATTCTGCTGTGCAGTGTTAAAATAACATTAAGACAGGAAAATAACTCAAATTCAGTCTAAGTATGTTCATTATCATTAAACATTCTCATAGAGTTTAATACCATTCTTAATGATATTGTAAAAAAAATTAATTTCATATAAAAATGACCATTTTAAATTTAAAATATTAATAGTTTTTAAAGGATTTAAAAAAAATTATAAAGTAGTTCTTTTATTAATTCAAATTTCATGAAAATAACTTTTGAGAAATATTGGGTCAATAAGGTGACTGAAAGGTCAATTAGTCGATTGTCAGTTTGTCAATGGGTCAGATGGTCAATCATAATACCCCGTTAACTAACCCAACTCAACATCTTACATTATCTTCTGTTGTATTTTGGATCAGCAAAATACATTTTTAAAAGGTTAACAGTTGTTTGAACAAATTCTAAAAATAGCCAACTGACAGTGAAAATAAAAAGTTTTATTAGTAATTTTTCATTGGGAAAATAAGAAATAATAACTTTAAAAAAAAGAGAAAACAGTAATGGTTCTCACACCTAGTGATATTTTGATGTGATCTCTTTTGTATTTTTATTTATATTACATTATCATTTTATAATTTATTTTATATTAAAGTACTTTATATTTTAACGTATACATCAAACGTACAATCTAATGTGATAGTGAAGTCTATTTCAGGGCATTAAATAGTTCATTGTGTTTTTAAATAAGTAAGCAAAAACTGCACTGACAGAATGTTATGTACTTAATGACACACCAAGTAAAAAGCCAGTAACTAAAGCAATGGGAGATTTCCTGAGTAGAAAGTCGATGTGCCACCCTTCCCGAGAACATTTTACAATCAGAAAGTCCGTCTCCCTTTCTCACAAAGTACAAATACCCTGAGAAAATAATTAACAAGTTGATTAATCACAATCACATGCACAGTATGCAAAAGTGTGCATTTCATACATTCTCTCTCTTTCTAGTAGTCCTCGACAAACACATGGCCTCCAGGATTGATAACACGGTTGGCAGTTTCTAGTTGCCGTCCGGTCGCATCACCCCTTGGCCTGCAAGTCAGATATTTGGAAAGTGGTCAAATTTTTTATGCTTGTTTGCATGCTGATATTTGGGGTTTGGCACCGGAGATGATGTCACGTTAGTGAATGGATGGTTTGTCAACTGAGGCAGTGCTGCATAGGGCTACAAAAGAAAAGAAAATTACACCAATTACATATTAAATCACTAACCTCCCTTCACTGTACACACTATTATATGTAAGGGTTTCTTGTACCTTTAATTCCAATTTACCACAGCAAAAATTATCCATATTATTTTTAATCAGTGATACTAACGAGTTGAAGCTAAAAATTCATTAAAAAGAACATTTCCAGCCACAGAATTCATGATACCAATGTCCATGTATAATATCTTATAAATATGAAAATGTAAGAGAAGAGCACAAGTACATACGTAGTTACTCGTCCGGGATATGGGTTTAATTCTCCGCGGCTCCCTGGTAGGTTTGCTCTCCACTCCCATTTCTCTTTCCATATATGGGTGCTGTAACAACTCAGCACATGTCTTGCGGTTGTTGGGATCCATTGTCAAACAGTACTGAAACAATCAGTTAAATACCGTCATTCCTGGTTTAAACATACTTTACAACAATCGGGAAAAATATGAATGGTATGGGACAAGTCAACATGATAAATTTTATAAGACCTCTCCCTTCATTTTTCAACAACAGATTTTAACAGGGTTATTCTTTTGGTTTGAATTTTAACTACAAACTTTATAGTTTCTTAAGAACTGGGGTGTCAAAATGATACTACCTATTCAGGAATCAAAGATGTTTCTTCTGGTTTACCTTGGTTACTAACTGTTTGGTTATGTTAAATATTAAGGCAGATAAAACTATATTTCAATATTTTATACACTTGCTTAGCCTAAATAAAGTTCAAGTTAAGTCTGCAATGTTTAATTACAAAATGTAATGGTTTGCATGTAACAACATGGGTAGCTCAAATGGTAGAGTGTCTGCCTATGAACCGGTCTGTCGTCGGATCGATCCTTCTCAGTGGACCCATATGCAGTCTGGGCTATTTTCCGTTCCATCCAGTGGTCCACAACTGGTTTATCAAAGGCCGTGGTATGTGCTGTCCTGTCTATGGGACGGTGCATATAAAAGACCCTTTGCTGCTTATCGGAAATGTTGCGGCAGCAGGTTTCCTCTAAATACATAAGCAGAATGACCATATGATTGACGTCCCATAGCTGCCGCTGATAAGATTAAAAATTAATGTGCTCTAGAGGTGTCATTAAATAGAACAAACTTTACTTTTAGTAACATGGTGATTTGTATGAACAGAAAATTCTGTAACCGATACACAAAGACAATGATTATTATGAAATAATGATCACTTCTGCTCAAGAAAGCGCTGTAAATTAGTATTTAAAAATCATACCTTCATGAAATCTAGTGCATGACTGTTTACATGAGCAAACTTTTCTTCCAAGGGTTCCTGAAAGTTAAAATAAAGTGTATGTGAATATATCAATGTAAAATGAACAAATACTGCATATAAATAATAATATATAGTTACGTAAATGAGGTCAAGTAAACAAAAGAAACCCAGTCAACTTCTATTTACTACCATGGAACCAGAAATGAACTGGGACACAATTTTCAAAAATATTAAAACATACTGTATATCTTCACCTATAAGTCAAATTTTTCACACCTAAATTTTCTATGAATAGCAGGGGATCGACTTATAAGAGTCAAAAAAAAAAAATATTAAAAAAAATATGTATGATTTTTGTATTGTGATAATTGACGTTTAGCAAGTCTAACAAAGGTTTGTTTCGTTTGTTTTAAAATCGTAATAATGGAATAAGGTAGCTTAACACTTACAGTGGTACTACCAGTTCCGTATTTGACCGGGAATGAGCCCATGCACGCAAATAAGCCCACCCCTATTTTAAGACATTTAAAGAATTAGGCCCATACCCGCGAATAAGCCCACCCCTATTTTAAGACATTTAAAGAATTAGGCCCATACCCGCGAATAAGCCCACCCCTATTTTAAGACATTTAAAGAATTAGGCCCATACCCGCGAATAAGCCCACCCCTATTTTAAGAC
>JAULBS010118387.1:0-14402 GCA_032355785.1 Symmetromphalus regularis | reverse complement strand
ATATATAGTTATAGTTATAGTTATTCAATAATGTTGTCAATGTAACTATAATGTATGTATATAATTATATTTAGGAGAGGACCCAGTAAGTTATCAAACTTGTGTCCACTATTTTTTCTATTTTGTAATAAAATATTTTTCAATCCATCAACTCGTGTACGTTCAACATTATGTCCTGCTTTTTCAACAGTTTGTTTAACAGCAGTTTTTTAATACAAGATATTTAACATGATTTGTCAGAAATGACGTAAATCTCTTAAGTATGATCAACATTCTATCCAGGTCTTTAACAGATTTTTTAAAATACATGTTTAGTATGATTTGTCTGAAATGACGTATATCTCTATGTATGCTCAACATTCTGTCCTGGTCTTTAGTTTAACAGCAGTTTTTAAATACAAAATGTTTAATATGATTTGTCTGAAATGACGTAAATCTCTTATGTATGCTCAACATTCTGTCCTGGTCTTTAGTTTAACAGCAGTTTTTAAATACAACATGTCTAATATGATTTGTCTGAAATGACGTAAATGTCTTGTGTATGCTCAACATTCTGTCCTGGTTTTTTAACTGGGTTAGTTCTGTGTGGTTGTAGATGGAGGTCAAGTCCCTGTTGAACAGTTCGTTATCCGCGATATTTCCTGAACCAATATCTCCACTGTATACCAGTATTACATCACCTAAATGGTAAGAAGAAAATATACAACATTAGATAACTGTAATAAAAGTTGACTGTTTCGATATGGTCCACTCCAGACGCGGATGCAGGATTTCTGAAGGGGGGGTGTCCAAAGTGGTGAGTGAATAAAAAGGGAGAAAAATTGTTAATTTTCACGTCCTTCCACTGGGAAAAAGGTAAAAATCTAAAATTTGAGAAAAGGGTCGGAAGATCCTGACCCCCTGGATCCACTACTGTGCTCTAGATTTATCATTGCACTCGACCTTGAGTACAGATATGTGACCTGTCACCACGAAATGAGTCGCAACTCGCACCCTACTATCAGGGCTATAGACGAAAATAAGGCACGAGGTACTGTCTGGGTCGTTTTCATTCTTTTTTTGAAAATGAACAGTCATCAATCCTTTTATTATGTTACAGGTAACCTATTTTGCTCTAAAAATATAATTAAATATGTTTAAAAGTATTGGGAAAACTGATGATATACATAAGGCAACTTTTAAACTGAATTTTCACAAAATGGCCGCGTGCATACCTTTGAACTTCAAACATCCGTAATTTCAATACCTCTTGCAGTAGAAACGTGATTCAAGTATCAAAACGAAGAGCAGAATCTGAACTTTTTAACAATATCAATAACTAAAAACTGCCAACATTCAAGTAAATACTCATTTCGTGATGGCAGGTCACATATTTGAACAAAACAGAAGGAAAGGAGTTGCTGTTTAGTGACAGCCCAATTTAATCTTAAGCTGCAATTAGGTGGCGGACTGAATATGGTGTTTGCGACTCATTGTTTTTAGAGGAAACCCATTAGAATACCAGTCACGTGACTCAAAATATATACGAGAACAAAAATCTGTTATTTTTCTTTCGATTTATTTGTCCGTGAGCATAATTCATTATTATGTTTAAAATATTGATAATAAGCGAGATGCGGTGGTTATGTAAGTGGTTGAATGAAGTATTTTTCTGAACAAATCAAATGTTTAAAATGAAGTCTTTGTTTAGAAATTAATTAGGTCAAGGGTCCGTGGGAGTATGCGTTTAAGGAAGTATGTCTTTCGTTTATTCTGAGGTAATACATGTACATGATACTTTTAGAATATAATTTATAAACAAATACCATATTTAGCTGTTGTAGTTGACACTGAAGTTGTTGGCACTGTGGAGATAATTATATCGATTATTAACAGATTATAATTATAAATAGGTTAGTCTCCAAAAAGGGGGTCCATTATGTGAAATATATTTCAAGACATGACATCTTCATATGATGCGCGAGAACAAAACACTGCATTTCGTCGCACTACATGTTCTCCTGTGTGCATGTAGACACTACATTAACGCATACAGGAATGAAATCGACCTTACTTGTCCGCAGCATACAGCTTTAGATAAAAACGCACAAAAAAAAAACTAGTTCATTTGAGTTCTTCTCAGACGGTAACATGACTGTCAAAAGATGGGGACGGTCACAAAGGAAATGCATGCGTAAACGGGGACGTCATGCTCAAAATTGAAATGCTGTATCACTCTCTTATCACTTCATTTATTGTTTTGTGAGAGAAAAATAGTTCTTTGCAATTCTCGTTCAGAACGTGCTTAGCGGATGTCATAAAACGCCTCTGACTTTTGAGACTTCTTTTCAACACCATATGTAAAGCAAACAAGGTGTAAACAATAGCACGCGTTCAGCTATAGCATACAGCTGTGGTGGATGGTGGGAGTTTTACATATAGATATGTGTTAATTTGCATATATTCATTTTGTGTATACAGCTCTGGTGGATGGTGGGAGTTTTACATATTGATATTTGTTAATTTGCATATATTCATTTTGTGTATACAGCTCTGGTGGATGGTGGGAGTTTTACATATAGATATGTGTTAATTTGCATATATTCATTTTGTGTATACAGCTGTTGTGGGTGGTGGGAGTTTTACATATAGATATTTGTTAATTTGCATATATTCATTTTGTGCATACAGCTCTGGTGGATGGTGGGAGTTTTACATATAGATATGTGTTAATTTGCATATATTCATTTTGTGCATACAGCTGTTGTGGGTGGTGGGAGTTTTACATATAGATATGTGTTAATTTACATATATATTCATTTTGTTCTCCAATTTTGCGGTTGATGGTGCAGCATCATATGCTTCGAGCGCGATTTGAATGTTTTGTGTGGGTTTTTTTCAGTTTTCAGATAATTCGTCTTTTAATCGTATTTTTAACGAATAAATGTGATTTTATCACGACTTTGAACAGACATTCTGTAAATATGTAGTCTATCCGAGACAAATTTTCAATGACATAAAATGGCGATCCTGAAATCACGTTTCATGAAAATATTGTTCTTTGTTAAATCTGCGAACCAATATTTCGTCTGTTTAATAAGTGTAAGTATGAAGCGCCTTGGTTAAGTATTTTGCATTTTAAGGCTTTGTATAGACCACTCTCGGTGTCCCACCCCTTTCTGGAGAACAACCCATACAAGATAATCGAAGATATAATTATAATTCACAGATGACAAACATACATCTCTGTAAGATAATCATAGAGAAATTAACAATGGTTGTGGAATGTCACTCTGTATTTTTAAAAGTGCATATAAAATGACCTTACTTCTGACTAGTAACATATACACAACAAGTGGGTTTCTTTCGTAGACCATGTTGATTCCTAATAGCTGGTGATTAAGCAATGACATGCTCTGTTTAAACAAACATTTCTTTCGTTATTTATATTATATTTAGAAAACAATTTACAAAAAAGTACTATGTCTACCTGTTGTTGTTGTTGATACTGTTGTTGGCAATGTTGAGGAAGTTGTAGTACACGGTAATGTGGGGTATTTTATAACACTGACACCTTTCATGTTGGGAGGACTAAAGCACAATGGATCATCCGATGTTATTATTGTATCAGTATGCTGCCAATTTCGTAGCCAATACATGCGACAGTCACAGACGAATGGGTTATTACCAATAGCGAGAGATGTGAGATTATTCAAATTACTAAACAGATGTGAACTCAATGTTGTCAGTTTGTTAGTATGGATAGATAGATACTCTAGTTTTGTTAGTTTATTGAAAGCACCATCTTCGATTGTCTCCAGTTGATTGTTATAGAGGAATAATTTTTTCAGTTGTGTTTGGTGGCTTAACAGAGGGCGACTCCACGTTGTCAACATGTTATCATCGAGATCGAGAATCTGCAGTTTTGTTAGGCGACTGAAGAGAGTGGAACTCAATGTTATCAACTTGTTATTACAGAGAGCTAGAATCACCAGTTGTGTTAGATTACTAAAAACGTCATCTGAGATTGTCTCCAGTTGATTGTAACAAATTTTGAGGATTTTCAGTTGTGGTAGGTGACTAAACAGAGGAGGAGATATTGTGATCAAGTTGTTAAAACTGAAAGATATTCTCTGCAGTTTTGTTAGTTTACTGAACAGTGTGGGACTCAGTGTAGTCAGGTGATCTTTGTGCATGATCAGCACTTTCAATGAATTCTTCACTGGATTAAAAATATCATTTGTAAGACTCTTAAGATGGGTGGATATAAACATCAATATTTCAAGTGTATCACCAAGGCCAGAGAATGCCTCTGTTTCTATTGTTGTCAGACCAAGTCCGGCAAGTTCGATCATGTTAACTTTCAACCCACTGAATGCATAATTCTGCAGTGTGGTCAACGTTGGTGTTCTTGATATCTTCAGAAGTGCATATGTGGTGCTAGATGAACGGAATGGTGGTACCTTGTAGACATTGCCCATATTATTACAGATCAATGTATTTCCTTCACAGACACACGGGTCATTAACAGGGCAGTCAGCATGTACTGTAGGAAACAGGATGACTGTAAGGAATACCAGCATGTATTTTAGGTGAGATTGAACTGTCTGAGAACATTCCATATCAGCCATCTCTGTCAGGTGATTACTTTTCTGTCTGTCGTAATCCTGAGGTCTGTATTGTACAGTGATAGGTATGTATCACTAAACACAGTAGCTAATGTTAGTTCGTATCTTCATGTTGATACCTACCAAATATATAGAGGATACATTTTAACAAATACTATATGTCTACGAGGAAAAAAATAATAACAATAAAAAATAAAAATTAAATTAAATAAAAACAAGAGGGCATTTCAAAAATAAAATAGCATAACATACTGTTAGTATATTTATTATATATATATATATATATTTAATCTCCCATTAGTTTATACGTAGTAGCTATTAGTGCAGGACCGTATGGGCAATTCCACGACTCAAGGGACATGAAGGAAAAAAAAAAATCATAATTTAATTATGAAAAGGGTCCAGATATATTCATAATATCCCTAATTTGCAGAAAAAATAAAAATTGTTGTTGACAATGTTTTCCTTGCGATTTTTGCGTCAAAACATAACACATTATTTCATGGTTACAGTTGGTCACAAAACTTAATTTTCAGCTTTTCAAAACACCTATAATAAAGTAGCTTAGGTATTTCATTCCACCCAATTTATAATGTCAGTAGAATCAGTTTAAAGAATAAGAAATCTTTAAAAAAAATCTTAAAGTGTAAGTTGCCAAAACTTGGATGTGAAGAAGTGTGCCCAATCAGTGTAACGTCCGTCACAAAAAGTCTTAATTGTTTAACTTAGAAGAAAATCTGAAGGCATGGAATCATGTCCTTTCTAATTCTCTTACTAGAAGCCAAGGCAAAGTTAATAAATATTTCAATCAACTTTTAAATTATGTGATGTGAATTTGAGACATAAATAAGATATAAAACATTTCGCAAAACATCCAAACTGAAAATGTTTGCAGAAAGTTGGCAAACGTGGTTTATGCATTTTTTTCATTGTCATGTAATTTATTTACATCCATCACTCCCCTACTTTAAAACAACAACAAAACATAATTTTAAAAAGATATATAATCACGCACATGAGCAGTTCTACCATGATGGATGTTTCATTCAGAGAGACCGAAGATCATTCCAACTGTCCTGAATCCTTAGACTGATGACCTCAGAAAGTTGACCTTGTATACACTGTATGTGGCATGGCATGCTAATGTCCCACACTATTTATTTGTTACCATAGGAAAAAGTGCCTAGGTTTACCTGTGGCATGGTGGGTAATCAGAAATATGTGTGTGATGGACATTACATTCAGAAAGACCAAAGATCATTCCAACTTCCCTGGTTTCCCTCAGGAAAACTCAGAAAAAATAATTATTATATTAGAATACTTCAATAATGCAAACAATGTGATTTTCAAATGTTATTTTCCATGATTTGACACCATATTTCGTATAAGTGGTGAGCTCAACTGGATCAACCCATAAGAAAATGTCCACAGCAAGGTAAACGCTGTGGAGAAATAGTGTCTATGGCAATTTTAGCATAAAGTATACTTTATTTTTTATAATAAGAAAAAGGTACACTTTGAAAAAAAAAAATTGTCTACTGCACAAAAGTGCTGCAGTCTCCACAGCATTGCCGATTGCAATTTCTGGGGTTACTGAAAACACCTTTTTTAACTACCAATTAAAAACTGATGTTCACAACTTCTTAGTTAATTAAACATTACTCTTGCTGGAGAATTGCCAAAACGTTAATCATGATTAGGATGATTAAAATTAATTTTTCTGTTGATGGCCAAGTTTTTTCAAAGTTTAGATCCTCCTACTCCAGAAAATCCTGTCTTTGTGTTTGTTATAAATGTAAAGATTATTTTTAATTTTCCTGAAACTTGACTGTTAGAAGAAAAAGCTAATGCCACTCACCATGATCAATGAAAGGGATCACAGGGGACCAGTTGTCCTGATTTTGAGTAAATCTAGATGTTGCTACAAGGTCACAGAAGTCTAAATATGATATATATTAAAATAAGACAGTTCTTTCTTCACCTATTACACTCGTGACTGTTTAATTAAGTACTCAAAATTGAAATAATTCTATTCATAATGTATTAAAATGCTTTTATGATCAAAGCAGTGGATAAAATATTGCCTTTTGGAGGCATAGAACTTCACATTATGTCATTAGACAAAACTGTAATGTCCGTTACACATAATTATGTAATTATTTTCTTTATTCTTTCGATTTCAAGCTGAATGGGTAATTTTCTATAGATATGTTACAATTACTCCCATAGCAAAAATGTATTTGTACTATTTAAACGTTTCAGAGTGTCCTTTTTCATGTAAAGTCCGTCACACACATATTTCTGATTACCCAGCATTCCACAGATATACCTAAGCACTCTCCTATGGTATCAAATAGTGTTGGACACTGGCATGTCACATGTACAAGGCCAACTTCCTGAGGGCATCAGTCTTGCATCCAAGGCAGTTGGAATGATCTTCAGTCTCTCTGAATGTAACATCCGTCATGGTGGAATTGCCCATTTGTAAAATTATAGGCAATCCAATATTATGTCAGCATAATTATGTTCATAAAGATGAAATACCAGCAGATAATTTATCTGACCACAGCATCTGTGGACATTTCATTAAAACTTTTGGCTTGACCCTATACTCAGCATTTTTAGTTTAGACCGGTCGCAAGTTACAACTGTTGCAATATAACGTCTATTGGTTCGCTGTGCATCAAGTATCTAAAAATCAGTCTGAAACATTTGTCAGAATACTTGTATGTCTACGTGAATAAACTTTCTGTAATCTTGGAGTTTGCAAGTTTTAATTTCTTAACGTCTACAGGTCACGATGTAACCAATTTGCAGTTCGCGTAAATTTAATTTTGTGTACCGACACACGAACAGAACAGTGGTTCGCGTGAAATATTGTGCTCTGCAGTTATGTGTGTAATGAAGAGATTATCTTTCTAAAGACAAGTACAATCCAAATGTTACAGTATGAAAGAATTTTTATTTTTGTTGGATAAAAATCAGCAACGTATATTAATGTTAAAGAGACTTGTGACCTAAACTCTAACTGAATGATGAAAGTGTAACCATATTTTATTTTAAATGGCATAATACGCATTTCCAAGAATGAACAAATGACATTGGTTTTAATTTTCTTAAACAGTAATGTATTAAATCATCTGTTTAATTCTAAATTATTTATTCATATAATATATTACTGTATCTGGTATTACTATTAGTCAGGTCATTTCATTACATACTAATATTTTTATTTATTTATTGAATTATGTAAAGTCTAAAAAGGTACATATCAATTAATAATGTTTACAAACAATGTATTAAATATATATAAAAAAATTTAATGTCTTCTTTCTGTCATGATATGATGTTACGGTCTCATTACATACATTACAGTATTTGAATTCTGATATATATACATGTGTAACTGTTCAAAATGTCTTCTGAAATCAACCTAATAGTATTCATTCATGACTGTTGTTTTTAAGTATCAAACTTGAGATTCTGTTAGTGTTAAATGTGAAAAATGTATTATATTAATTTTGTAACATAATTTAACAGGTAGCAGAACTAGCTAATGAGCATATAAAATTTTATTTGTATATATACAGTAAGATATTTTTTAGTATCTTATTACAATGAGGTGTAATTAAAACGAGTCTATGTTTAAAAAATGATTTGCTTTAATCCTACTCACTGTTTTATAAATTGATTTATGTAGGCTTAAATATCTTTTTAAAAATTTAATGTAAAGTGAACTGTAGCAATATACATGATTCGGTTAGATTTCAGGAAAACTTCACATACATGTAGATCTATTTTAAGGGTGGCTTAATTTATGTATTATTCTACTATGATATGTTATCGGGATAGAAACTAATACTTGCCCCAAGTGAGTAGAAATTGCTAGGAATGAGTAACATTTAAATAATGCTGGTCCCTGGATAGTAGATCTATATGTTCACCAAAATATATTTCTTTAGATTTAAAGTTCATTTATTATCAACGTGCACTGCATGATTAAAGACACACTACCTAGGTTACATATTCTTTGAACAGTTTCATGACAAGCAAAGGTTTGGTCATAAATGTTGTTTAACATTTCTAGGATACTCCGCCAGGTCAATGAAAATAGTTTTTAATTTCTACCAGTGTTAATATTTCAATCATGCTATTGTAACATAATGTATATAACCTCATTATATTGCTTGATTATTTTAACTCACTACGAGTTGATGTCCGGTGATGTGGTTTACTTGTCCATAGACAGTTGTTTTCTTTTTTGTTTTCTTTTTTTGAATTCTTGTTGTCATTTTTAATTGTTATTTTTTTATATACTTAAATGGACAATAAGCCTATAACTTATTTCAACAATTAATAATATTTTCTTTGTGATACATTTCCCCAATTTTACGTTTTTTATATTTGGTTACAATTTTTAAAGTAGATATTGCGGCCACTCAGTTAAGCCTCCAGGAAATAACATTCAGTCAAAGACATTGTCTGGAACAAATTTATCATTTTGGGAGATTCAACAGTTATCCAGTCAAATACTTATTAAAAATTTTTTTTACTCTGTAGCTTGTGTATATTGCATTCACTTGTCTAAAGAATGTATACTATAATACATAAATTGTCTATTTTATTTAAATTGTGTGTATTAAATTGTGAGAGGAATAATTCCTTTAATGCCTGGCACAAACTTGACTGGTAGAACAAAAGTAATAACTTTCAGCCCTACTGTATACATTGTCATGTTTTGATACCTACCCTTATGTTAAAGAAACCTTGCAAGATTGGTATAGCTATTATTACTAATCATTGTATTAATGTTGTATGTATTTTCTTTGGTACTATGAAATTAGTGGGTTTTTAAGTTATCTTCAAGTCTAATGGTGTTTTTAGGGCTGATAATGTCATTTGGAGAACAATTAACCAATGTATGTTGACAATAATGTAATAAAGACAAACCTGTTAATAAAGCCACCTGTCTCAGTCTGTTGTGTCAAATCGGTCTAATATTTAAAAATAACCTGCATTAACCAACAACCTTTGGTTGGTTGGTTGTGCTTATATCCAATTAAGGTTAAAGCACGCTGTCCTGGACACATAACTCAGCTTCCTGTGCAGTTTATCCAGGACAGAGGTTAGTGTTAGTAGAAGAGAAGAAACTCACTACCGCCACACTAAAGCAGCTACACTTGTCGATAAGCAGCAAAAGATCTTTTATATACACTATCTTTGCAACCACCTTTTTTACGGGAACTCCTATCATTACTCTTATGTAGCTGATTAATACAAGTTTGATTTAATTAATGTTTTTGTATTGATATAAAATTGTATGTAGTATTTCACTTTACAATTTTTGGAAAGACATCTACTTATTACTTCCATAATTATTTTGGTTAAAACAGAAGTTTTCAAATCACATCAAACCTCCTATACAGTTCACTTTTATTTACCTGTCTGTTAAGGTCATAGTTCAGTGGTATAGCATCCATTTAAGGTGTTGGAAGTCATCAGTTTAATCCCCTTTAGTGGAGCCATTGGGTTATTTCTGGTTATAGCCAGTGGTCTACAACTGGTGTAACAATGGTCATTATATGTGCAGTTCTACCCATGGGAGAATGCATTTGCTGCTAATCAGAAAGAATAGCAATTGTGGGGTAGCAGGACTCTTCTGCAGACTGTGTCAAAAATACTCTGTTTCACACCTAACGTAATTCTTTTTTTTAACGACACCACTAGAGCACATTGATTTGTTAATATTTGGCGATTGGATGTCAAACATTCAGTAATTTTGACATAGTCAAGTGTGTCAGTCTCTCCCAGAGGTTTTGAACCACTGTCTTCAGCTTGAGAGTCTGATGTCCTACTGCTGGGCCACTGAGGCTCACCCTAACATAATTGTGTTTGGTAACTGCTGATAAAAACAATGTCCAATGGTGTGTTTAAATAATTCCTTTCTGTTCTTCTGTTCTTTCACAATCTATACATGGTTGCATTTCAACTTTTATATAAAGACCAGCTTTTGGAAGTCCCTTATGTAACCTTTAACTTTTATGGAAAAGTTGATCACAGTTTTGGACAAACTATTTTGTACAAACTTAACTAGATATTACAGTATTACATAATATATTTAGAATAGGAATTATTATATACAAAATATTTTTGTCAACACACATTTTATTTTCATTAGTCATATAATTAGTCAACCTTTAATTTCCTATTGCATTATATTGGATTGTTAAAAATTGGGAGCTGAAAAATTGTCCTGATTTTGGTAAACAAACATATTGATCAGGTTGGGAGATATTTTTGTCGGACTTCAGTAGACTAGCAGTTACTTTTTATTTATACTCTTATAATATTTTAAGTGAAAGATATTTAAATAATTTTCATATTGAAGTGTCTGTAAAATTGATTCTACCACAGCTAAAAATAATTAACAATAACAGCTGTTTTTTATTATTTTTAATTGGGGTTGGGTAATTTTAGATTTGGCCTGGTAGACTTTATAGCTTGCTACCCAGATAGTCAGGCTTTTAAATTCAGAAAATGTTATATCTTGCATAACCAATGATATTAGTATGGATTAGTCAATCATGTTGGAGACTAAAATACATTATTTATTTATTTCAAATAAAGGTTTCTTTATTATTCACTGTTAAAAACTATGCAGTAGGTTACACTCAAAAATGTTTTAGGTTGTTTTTACATCAATTCAGAACAATATGATTCTAAATGCTGTTACCCAAACTGTAGTGTGTAACAGTTTGTACAGTTAGATTATACATGTATATATATATATATATATATATATTCTACTAATATTAAACTCCTGAACTTTTCACATTTTGTTTGTTTTGGTGTTTTCTATCATTTATTTTCAAAATTATATAAAGTGAACAATAATAAAAACTTCATGAAATGTTTTTTTCATTGTTTAACAAAAATTTATTTGCCATTGCAAATCATCACAGATCACTAGAAATATATGAGGCTGCAATAAGATGTACATTAACATAGTATTTATTGCAAAATCAAAATGAATGCATAATTTACAACAGGTTAGGGGAAAGTACTCACCAAAGGAGAGTAAACTTCTGATCGACCAGTTAAAAAGGATAACAACTCCAATGAATAATCTTTTCCTGTTGACTTAAGAATTTTTTTATGGGTTTAAGGAAAACTTGGAAAGTTATGGAATTTCTAAATAATCTGTTAGAAAATTAAAGAATTTGAACATTATAAAAGTAGTTTTCACAGTGACTGGTCGTTTCCATATTTTTATCTGTAAGGCTTGTAAGGATTTTAAATGTGATCTGCCTTGTGACATCACGTGAAGATTGGCCAGTTTGATAGGTTTAAAAATTACTGGAATATGCTGTCTCAAAGTCCTGGGAAGATGGAATGTGGAATGTTCAACTAAGAGAAGGATTCCTGTACTTCCAGGTTACATTCCAGATTAATATATCAAATTTTTTCAAGAACAACACACCAGTTACCCTGATCATAATAATGTTTAACAACTCTGCAGTCTTTTACTGTTTTACATAGTCTTTCCAACTCTCCTTCCTTAAACACATGATAATATCTGTGAAATGTGGAACTTGACTTTGTTTCAGAGTTGTTTCCCTTCAGTTGCCATGGGACCAGCATATCCTGTTGCTTGAATGGTGTCCTGTTGACATGCACAGGAAGCTTACTGCTACAACTCAGGGCTGCCTTAGTCGCTTGAAATTCTCTGTCTTGTGATTCTGGTATACTAGTGCTTGAATCATTTTTTAATGTTTCGTTTGTTCTGTTACCAGCATCATTAACACACTGACTAGATTCGGCCAGATCAGACTTGCACTCTCGAGTTTGACTATTTGATGAGTATTGCTGGTCTGTTTTGTTTTCATTCAGATCCTCTAGAATACAACTCAAATGTTCTCCACAGTCCCATGTTATATTAGTAGAAGTATTTTCCTGTGATACCTCCAAACACTCGTGAGTAGTTAACAGATCTGAATTGGAAGCAGCTTGCATAGATGAAGCACAAGCAAGATTCTCATTGTTCTCATTTTCAGCAACTTCATGCAGATATCTCAGGTAGTCCATGCTGATTTGTCCTGCATTAGCTGTCACAGGTTGAGAATCTGTTGCTGACTCATGAAGTCTGCTGGTTGCCACAAAGTCACTACTGGAATGTGATGTTACTTCGTGCTGTACTATTTCAGTTGTAGTTGCATGACATCTGGATATACTCTGTGTAGTCTTAAGATTCTGTTGTGGACTGGATTCATTCTGATTTTCATCACAGAATTCATTGCTTTGCTTATTGGATTGTTTCTGTAGCTTTGAATCTTTGAGGTATTTGGATTTGTGTTTGTTTATCTTCTGCTCCATGGCCCAGACATAGATGAGAACATGTCCACCAGGACAAAGGATCCGAACCAGTTCTGAGATGGCTTTCTTCCTTCTTTCCTTAAACATAGAAAAAGTTAACTCTCATTGATATTGAAACCTATTTTTTTATTACAAAACTATTTCATAATTCTTTTAGCATGGCTCATTGTTAAGGTAAACGTAAATTGAAAAAACATAATATTCAATACAATAGTTTAATGACCATATAGCATATTCCATTATTTTACAACTTAGGGTCATTTCCAAACCTTTTACCTATGTCCATAACCACTGTCAATACTCGGGAGTGAAAAGCACCTTTTAAACACTGAATTAAAAGATAAGAAATGATATTGTTTTAATTTGATATTTTAAATTCTTTTCTCCTAAAGTTTTCATAAGATAATTCTAATTCTGTATTAAAACAGTTTTACATTTATATAGACAATGCACTTTTAAAATCAAATTATTCAAGTTTAACTTAGAAATTGGCCCTCAAAGTCCAGAGTGCACTAAAGTAGGAAAACATTAATGTCATGATAATGCTACATTGCTGTGCAAAATCTAAATCCCAGACAAAAACATTACATTAGATTGTTTTTGTGGCATAAATATGAGCTAAATTTAACATATATTTCCTAAACTAGAAATGTGTTATCAGGATCTCCACCTAGTGTAATGTTATTAAAAACCTACCTGTGTTGATAAATGGTGTATAACAGCTATACAGAGACACACATCAAATGAGTTTGATCTGATTGGCAGTGACATCACGTCTGCTACAAACACCTGGAACTGACGCTCTTGACATATT
The DNA here is from genome assembly GCA_032355785.1 of Symmetromphalus regularis. Lineage (NCBI taxonomy): Eukaryota > Metazoa > Mollusca > Gastropoda > Neomphalida > Neomphalidae > Symmetromphalus > Symmetromphalus regularis. The sequence goes on along the minus strand of JAULBS010118387.1, from coordinate 608 downwards.
GTTGACAAACTGCTACTTCGATCAGATCCAATCTACAAGAAATTTAAACTAATTTTTTTCTCTTTTTTTATAACAGACAGTTTGTGAGACAAACTAGTGACTCACATTAGGTACTGTATGTGTGTACCAGTATGTGAGACAAACAACTAGGTCATATCATGCACTGTATGTATGTGAGACAAACAACTAGGTTATATTATGCTCAATTTGCTGAACATGCAAGTAATTAAAAAAAAACAGTTAAAAAAAAATACTAACTGCAAAAATTGATTTGTTCAGTCCCAGATATTTTCCATTTCCGCACCCAATGTCTGCTAGAAGAGATCCTGTTGGAAGAGAAGTTATGAAATCTGCCACTTGTGGCCAGGCTTTGTAACGTGTTCCACTGAAGTGATCTGCTATTTCATCATACACCTACAAAACAAAACAAAATGCTTGCATGATAGTTACCTGAAAGTTACCACTGGCAGGGTTTGCCATAAAAACTATCCATCAGTAATAGATACTGGACTTTTTGTTTGGGTTAACAGTTTATTAATGACATCACTAGAGCACAGTGATGGATTCTGAATCACTGTCTTCAGTTTAAGAGTGATGTTCTACCACTG
>JAULBS010118376.1:0-14405 GCA_032355785.1 Symmetromphalus regularis | reverse complement strand
ACAGACAGACAGACAGACAGACAGACAGACAGACAGACAGACAGACAGACAGACAGACAGACAGACAGACAGACACATACATGCATACATACGGACGGACGGACGGACGGAGAAGAAGGCAGACAGGCGTAGGCAGGCAGGTATTTTATGTCAGCATCACTTCATTATTAACCAACTTTAACATATAGAAACTATGGAAATAATAAAACGGGTAATGAGCCTCTCTGTGCAGAGTTATGAAGAAACGAGCAAATTCTTGCCCAGCCACTTTCATTAAAATAGTAGCGCATATACATCATTACGGCGTAAATCGTAAAATGTTTTGATTTCATTGTCCGACGGGAGGTTCTTTTTGAAAGGGTTTAAATTGGAGGTAAAATACAATTAACTTGGATTGCCGTTACAGTAGCGACACTAGGTGTTTGCGAAATAATACTTGAACATTATACAAAGAACTCCAATATTTATTAAAGAAAACAGAAATGAACCGGACTACAAATATCACGATACACAAAACCAATGGACAACTCATGAACGCATTTAATTACGGTGGTACCACCAGATACTTGCGCAAGTTATTTTATGTATTTACATTGCAGTGTAAAATGGTGACAGAAAAAAAGAACTACAAATATCAAGATATATAAAAAACATAAAGCTACTCATGAACCACAGTGATTACAGTGGTGCAACCAGGTGTTTGAGACACACATCACGATGTACAATGAACTCTAACCTATATCGATTTCAGAAACAATAAAACAACTGAACTAGAAATATCAAGATACACAGAAGCATAAAGCAACTCATGAACCACAGTGATTACAGTAGTGCCACCAAATGTTTCCGAAATCAGACGCATATCACGATGAACTTTAACCTATATCGATTTCAGAAACAACAAAACAACTGGACTAGAAATATCAAGATACACAGAAGCATAAGGAAAGACACAAATGTATCGATTGATTTGGTTAGTATAAGAATACCAAGTTTGCTTCTCGTCTGATGGCACACGCTACGGTAGGATAATTGCATTCATGCCGGGCAGTGAGAAATTTGTGAAGAAAATTTACGTTGATTGAGGAATAATTCTTCATACGGTATTGGATTCTCTGTATATAAATGGGACTTTTGTTAATAGATAGAAACACATTGCCGTCTCAAATACTAATTTCTGCGAATTTCATCTAATAAGGTCAGCTTCCATCTGAAAGAAACGATTCTGCTGGGTGTCTCGGCCTCCAATAAGCGCGGTCAAATCTAATATGTATGGGATCCTATCCATGGTAGCAAAGTCTTAACATACGAGACTCTCATAAAATGCCAAAATAAGATTTCACGTCTTTCATTGTGTTGGTAGAAAATAACAAACTTTATGTCCGTATCAAGCCGTTGTAAGCTCTAGGGATATTTGATCAGAAATGCAAACTGGGAACAAATAGGGAAAGAAATGCGGACCGGAGGCGTTCTTCGTCTCTTTGTTCACGTCAAATGCGATAAAGAAAAATATGAACCCAAAATTAACTCGAAAATTTAAGTAAAGAAAATTAAGGTTAATGTATGAATAAACGAAACGAAATTTACATACAAATAAGGATTAAATTCGATTAATTATTTTATTAGTTCTACTGTAGATATTTACTTGATCTGGGGCGTAGCCAGAAAGGGAAAAACGCCGAGGCAAACCCAGAGGCTGTGAGCTTGAAACATGAGGATAATAAATATCAGTATGATGGGGAAAAAATAAAACAAATTCCAGACGAGGCAGGCGCCTCGTTTGCCTCATGATGGCTACTCTAGAGTACATGCAAATTATTTTATAGGTTGACGGAAAATTTTAAGTAAAGAAAATTAAGGTTAATGAAAGGTAAACGAAACGAAATTTACTTACAAATAAGGATTAAATTTGATTATTATATTAGTTCTACTGTAGATATTTGTAAATTATTTTATGTTGACGGAAAATTTTAAGTAAAGAAAATTAAGGTTAATGTATGAATAAACGAAACGAAATTTAAATACAAATAAAAATTAAATTTGATTATTTTATTAGTTCTACTGTAGATATTTCTGTAGCGAATCCTGAGGGATCCAGGGGATCCAGATCCCCTTTTCTCTAATTTTTATATTTATTAATTAAAAATATTTTTTTTTTACATTTTCCCCGTACTATTAACACATCACATTTGGACCCCCCCCCCCTTTCAGAAATCCTGCATCTATACCTCTATTTATATGATATGCATGCAACTTATTTTATATGTTGACTGAAAATTTATGTAAAGAAAATCAAGGTTAATATATGGATAAAAGAAACGAAATTTACATACAAATAAGGATGAACTTTGAATAATTATTTTATTACTTCTACTGTAGATATTTACATGATATACAAGTAAATTATTTTATATGTTGACGGAAAATTAAAGTAAAGAAAATTAAGGTTAATATAATTATGAAAAACGAAATTTACATACAAATAAGGAGTAAATTTTATTAATTATTTTATTAGTTCTACTGTAGATATTTAAACGATATACATGAAAATTATTTTATATGTTAACGGAAATTTTTATATAAAGAAAAGTGAAGATTAATACATGTTTGGACAAAATAAATTTCTGTGTTGATAAGGATTAAAGTTGATTAATTAATTTAAAAATCCAATAGCGAATTCAGTGGAGGGCGCCAGGGGTCTTTTTTCGTTTAAAAAAAAAACATTTTAAGAGTTGAAAGACCTGAAAAGTAACCATTACCCATCAAATTTTGACCCCTCTTCTTTCAGAAATCCTGCATCCTTGCCTGAAATCTATAGTAGATATTTATTTAACATACATTGTTGTATTAGAGGAAAAATTAATTAAAAAGGAAGATTAATTAAAGAATAAGAAACGAAGTTGACATTTGACAAATGATTAATGCCTATTAATTACAATTAGTTTATTGTGTGTATGTAAACATGTAGCTGTTAATATTATTATATAAATATATTATATAAATATATTATATAAATATATTATATAAATATATTATATAAATATATTATATAAATATAATAACGATGTATGCTATTTATGTATCTGATATATAGTATATAGTGTATGATACACAGTAATATATTTAATAATATTAATTTACTTAATGTTTTGAATGTTCTCATGCAATATATATATATAAATGTTTGCTCAGATCCAGTTTAATTAAATTAGACAAAACATTCATAAAACTATACAACTCATGTTGCGTACGCTTTACGTTTCTCTGCACATACAGTCAAACAGTCAACATCAAAATATGCTTAACTTTTATTCAATATATCTTGCTTGAGAACATTACATTTGAGAACATTAATATTACTGTATGAATAAATCAAACGTATTTAAATGACTTTTTTTTAGATTATATTATTATTTAAACTATATTTATTTCTAAATTTTATAATATTACTGTATGCTTAGAGCAAAAAGGAAACATCAATATTTAGGTTAAAATTTGTTTTATATAATGAACAGACTGAATGAAATATATTTTATTGCATATGAATCATACACAAAATTATTGGGTACAAGTTTGTCCAACTTACGAAGCACTCTCCTAATTACATAATATAAAATATTATTAATAGTACATATTGAACTGACGACCACAATAATTTTTTTCAAATTTAACAATGAAAATTCTAATAAAAAGAAAAACAAAGGTAAGAACAGGTATATCGTATTGTTCTGATACATAATAATTATTATATATTTATCTATTTTAGAATTATTATTTATCTTTTATTATAACTATATTGTATTCATTCACGGGATAAAAATGTAATAATTAAAATTTTAAAACTATAATTGTACTGAACTTGTTCTAATATAACTTTATGGATACACGAAACTAAATGTAAAGGTGGATAAGGATTATGCATATTAATTAGTTTACCATAAAAGAAGAGTGACCCTCAATGGTCCAGTGGTAGAACACTGGACTCTCAAGCTGAAGACAGTGGTTCAAAACCCGTTAGAGGCTGGCTCACACGTGACTACAAATAAAAATTCCCAAATGTTTAAAATCCAATAGCCGATGATTAATAAATCAATATGCTCTAGTGGTATCGTTAAACAAAACAAACTATTAGATTGCATCTTTAATAGAAGTATTGTATTTATCTCATATGATTTTATATATCTTTTATTATAACGAAACATCAATACACACAATTACAGCGGGAAAATATATAATTAAATTACACTTAATGAATGGATAAACGTACGTGTATACAATTTTAATAATTAATATATTCATTAGTTGAGTTGATCACCGGAGTCAATGACATATGCTTATAAACAAAGATAACACAGTAACCTAGTTCAAATTAAAAATATGTTATATTATTAATACAGCAAAGATCATTATACTCAAGGAAAAAAGTTTTGCAACATTTCATTTTGAATTCTCAGTGTTAATGTACTTTCTGGTTTTTCTTTTTTTGTGGAGGGGTGGGGTGGGGTGTTTAACGACACCACTAGACCACATTGATTTATTAATCATGGCTATTGGATGTTAAACATTTGGTAATTTTTACATTATCAAGAGTGAACCAACCTCCAACAGGTTTTGAACCACTGACTTCAATTTGAGAGTTGGATGTTCTACCACTGAGATACTCCTATACTCTTTCTATACAAACAGATTTTCATGTTATTTGTCGATGTTTTAAATTTAATATGCATTTGAATCTAATGCGTTAAACAACTATGAAATCAATCTGAATTGCATGTGCTAAACTTTTTTGGTAGAGTATATAAATTATTTGCATGTCTACCAAGATCGTTACAATCGTGGTATTAAAGTATATTTGTATTACGTATCTCTCATTGTAAAAATATAAGTACGTTTTAAACAACAAAAATTAATAATAATAAAATAAAAATTAAGAACAAATTGTTTTTCATAAATAATAATATTGTGTAACCGAAGAATAAAAAAAAATAAAAAAAAATAAAGAAAGAATAAAACAGGACCCTAATTCCTAGATGTCTAATTCCGAACTAGCCTGTTATCAATCAATTGTGTTGTAGGCGTAACTTCTGATAGAGACCAGTGTAAGTGTCCATGGCTTTTATTTCGTTTTGTTTATCCTTACATTTAACTAAATTTTATTAATTTAAATATGGATCGTTTCCCGACTGAATGTCAGTTATACTGCCCTACAGTTTTAGCTAAGTAAAATATATCTGGTGCATCGTCTTGACAACGAAATATCTGTATAATGGATTCTCACTCAGATGTAAATCGTTATAAACTACATTTACTGCCAAAAGTTTGCTGTCTGTTTGGTTCGGTCACTTTTGATGGAGGTGGTAAATTTGTTCGACACCGGTAGTGCACATTGATCTATTTATCACAGGCTATTAGATATCAAACGTTTAGTAATTGTGACATGCAGTCTTCAGGGGAAACTCGCAACAATTTTTCATTAAAGCAAAGAATCTTTTATATACACTTTCCACAGACAGCACATACTACGACTTTTGATAGAACAGTTGTGAGGCACTGGTTGAAACAAGAAAATAATATCACAGAATGAATCTACCAAGGGGTTTGATCCTACAATCAAAGCGCTTCAGGATTTATCCGATAATTTACAAAATTCTACGAACATTTCCGAAAAATACCGAAAATACCCGTATCATATACGAATTTCAAAACAAATTCATGTTTTACTACCAAAGCACCTCAGGATTTATCCAATAAATTCTACGAACATTTCCGAAATATACAGAAAATACCCGAATCCTTTACGAATTTCCTCGGAAAATATACATTAATGTAAATACCATGTGAGCTGTGTGTTTTATTAGCACCTCAGGATTTATCCGATAATTTTTGACATTCTACGGACATTTCCGAAATATACCGAAAATACCCGAATCATTTACAAATTTCATAGGAAACAAAAGCATGAATGCAAATGCCGTGTGAGCTGATGTGCTTGATGCTTGATCCTATAACCAAAACACATGATTTATCCCATAATTTACGACATTCTACGAAAATTTCCGAAATATACCGAAAATACCAGAATCATTTACAAATCATACCGTGTGAGCTGTGTTTTACTAGGCTTAATCCTACATCGAAAGCACGTGAGGATTTGTCCGATAATTTACAACATTCTACGAACCTTTCCGAAAACACCCGAATCATTTACAAATTTACTCGGAAAATAATCATAAATGTAAAAACCGTGTGAGTTGATGTGTTTTACTAGCACCTCGGGATTTATGGGATAATTTTCGCCATTCTACGAACATTTCCGAAATATACCGAAAATACCCGAATCATTTACGAATCTCCTCGGAAAATAATCATGAATGTAAATACCGTGTGAGTTGATGTGTTTTACTAGCACCTCAGGATTTATCCGATAATTTTCACCATTCTACGAACATTTCCGAAATATACCGAAAATACCCGAATCATTTACGAATCTCCACGGAAAATAATCATGAATGTAAAAACCGTGTGAGCTGATGTGTTTTACGACCTGTAAATAAATAACGACTTCATTCAGTTTTCTCAGAGATCGCCTATGAACATCGAGTGTCTTGCCATCATTTGCCGTGCACCCAGTGCGGCATTAAAAATGTAACGAAACACCCAGTGCCCCGGATCGATCCACAGTCGACGGACATTATTAGTGATGTCGCCTTTGATGTTATCTCAACATCTCCGGGGCATAAAGTCAAATATTGCTGAGGTTATTAATTTGCGAATATTTAATTATTAATATTTTTAATCACCTCAGTCTTTATCAAGAAGTGCAACTCGGTTAAAATCTTCACGGTAGCGATATTCTTAGATTATTCTATAATTGTGTACGTTGGTTGATTGTATTAGTTGTCTAACGATCCCTAGCACAAAAAAATTAAAAAAATTGGGGGGTCATAACTGTGTACATATACTGTTGTACTCGTTTTTGATATATTTCAAGATATTATGTCAGTATCTTCTTAAAAATTTAAATGAGATTATATTGAAGATATGTATTAAGAAATATATTTTAGTTTTGTATAAATATCAATACTATTTATATTTTCCTGTCTTCCAATCGTGGTAATGCTAACTATGCAGCACCACCCAATATAAAATACTGGCTACGCCAAAGTCGGAGCCGAATCACGTTCAGGCGCCATTTTTAATTTGTCCTCTTGTAATTTGGTTGTAACTAATTTTATCCTCCCTCCCTTCTAATAGTCAAATCTCGAACCACTGCATTTAAAGAGATTGATCCAAGTTTTATGTCGACTGCCACCGGTTTTAAACGGTAACGTATTTTCAAGTTTCATGACGACTGCCACCAGTTTTAAACTGTAACGTATTTTCAAGTTTCATGAAGACTGCCACCGGTTTTAAACTGTAACGTATTTTCAAGTTTCATGACGACTGCCACCGGTTTTAAACTGTAACGTATTTTCCAGTTTCATGACGGCTGCCACTGGTTGCAAACATAACGTATTTTCTAATAGCATTGCATGTGTTGCCCATTAAAAGCGTTACTTACACTTTATGGCCTCAAATATCCATTTTCGTACATCCAATTCGTATTTGTAATAGCTCATAATAATAATGCATTGTACACAAAACAGTAAAGTCACGTACCTCAGTACTATACTTGGCCTTACGTCAGACGGCACCATCATGTCCATAATAGTACTTTTCTTCTGATGATAGAAAGGAAAGGAAATGATTGTTTGTTTAACGACACCCCAGCACATTGTTTATTCAGCGCTAATAGCCATGGGCGTAAATCCCGGGGGACGGGGGAGGGGAGGGGGACATGTCCCCACCCACTTTTTAGAAAGGGGGACACCACTTTAGTTTAGAAAAATTGAAGTTCAAATGCATTAAAAATAATCTTTACCAGTATTTTCTCTTTATTGTATCAATGTAACACTTAACCATGTGGTCTTAGCGCAAATATACCAAAATACACAGGGAAGTGTATAATGGCGTCATTCCTGGGGATATGGGGGAAAGGGGGTGTTCCATTCCCCCACTTTTTGAATAGGGGGATGCTTCGTCCCCCCACTTTTTGGACAGGGGTATGTTCTCCAATAGGTATCAGACATATAGTGTTTTGGACACGTGGTCTTTAGAGGAAACCCACTACCGTCACATATGGTACTCTTTCCTATTAGCAGCAAGTGATCTTTTATATGTGTTTTCCAACAGACAGGACAGCACATACCAAGGCTTTTATTAACCAGAAGGTGTAAGTGGTGTACAAATACCGATTGAGCCTTTCGGAGCTCTCACTCTGGACTGGAGCCGGTATCGAGATTAAAATTCCCATGCCTCGATTGAGATTTGATCCCATCACCTACCAGTCATGTGTCCGAAAGCTTAACCACTGTGCCCCCGGGGCTGGCGTCTGGTAATAGGACAAAAACGAAAAGAAAGTGTTTTATAAAAGATCATTAAAAAATACAAATTGTAAAGAAAGTATTTGGAATATTGAATATTTTATGAGAATTTATGTGTATAACGGTTTTATATACTTTTTCATTGTAATTTTTATTACTATAGCAACTATATATGAAAAGTTATGAAGTCAAATCTTCTGATCTCAATCCTGCGCTTTTAACTGATGACAATCTTCTTTAAAACATTAAAAAAAAAAAAAAATCCGAATACATTTTATACAAGTTTCTTCAACATAATTTTCTTCATGTTTTGTTCTTCGATTTTTAAATTAATTTTAGCTTGATTTTCATTTCGTTTCATGTTCATAAATACAGTTGTAATACACACTTTCAATAACTAACGACAGCTGACCAACTAAAGCTCACTGAACGTGATTTCATCTATCAAAATCAATTCTGCCGTTCCATGTCCCCTGTTACAGAATTGACGGCGCGTGCCTCGATACCGGCTATCGGCAACCCCTCGTGTCTGCACGCGATCAGTCATTTGGGGCGAAACTGATCCAAAATGAAATATGAATTTCCTTTATTTGAAATGAAGTTGATTTGAATGGAAGAGAAAACAGAAGGGTCCCTGACCCACTAATTGGGGGCAGATCACCACTTGACTTGCGCGGATCAACAATAATGCGCAGTAATCCACAAGAAAGTAGGCTTTTTGTAGTTTCAGTTCGAGCCTTCGAGATTGTTCATTTTGTAATTTGATGGGTGTTTTTATTATTGTCCGTCAGTTTTGCTATATAAAAATTATAGATATTTTTTATTACTAATAATTCTTTATTAATGTTTATTAAGAAAGTGCCTTATGTAAAACATTTTGTATTTTTTTTTCTCATCGTCAATTAAATCAATTGGCTTCATACAACACGATATTTGGATTCGACATGGAGATTATTTTACATTATATACGCTGCCCCAAGGGGTGTTATGTATATTGAATAAATTGAATTGAATTGAATTACAAATTATGATCTTTTTTTAATTAGTAATAATTCTTTATTAATGTTTATTTTTTTTAAAAAGCCTCATGGCCATGTAATATTAAACAGCATTTACAAAATATATTGTAATATTCATTTTTATTATTTACAATTTTTTTAACACCATCCACTAAATCAGTTCTACCGTATAGATGTTCGTTCATATACTTAATTTATTTATTAGTTAATAAACTTAAGATAAAAAGTATACCAGCTGAATTTTAACAATAGTAAATTCATCAAACCTATGATTTAAAAATATTGAAATTTTAATATAATGGTTTCCAGTAATTTACTATCGTTTAGTAATAAAACACATATACGTCCATACCATTAAAAATTAACATATTTCTGAAATGACGTTTTTAGGAGGAGTGCCACTTTAGCCGTTATGAATTTCATTATGTTCAAAACAAAACTACCAGGCAAACGAATTTTGTTTGAGGAATGATGATAAATTGTAACCTAAAGTCATTGTTAATAGATTTTTCCCATGTCCTTTTGTAGCTATGACTACTACTTTGACTGTAATTAATCATACTCATATCGTACAGCTTTAACCAAGGGCGAAAATCGCTTCCTGTGTGTATGTGTGTGGGGTTGGGTGGGGTGGGGGTGGCGAGTGAGGGGATGCGTGGAGCAGACGGAACCTCCCCCATTGTCCAAAAGTGGTTGGGGGGATGGAGCATGCCCCTGTCCAAAACAAAAAAGTGGGAAATGTGTCTCCCCCCCCCATCCACACCCCCCAGAATTGACGCTATTATATACTCCTTTGTACTTCTGTGTATATGCACTAAGACGACATGGTTAAGTTACATTGATACAATAAAGAGAATTACTGATAAGGATTGTTATTTAGACATTTTAATTTCAGTTTTTCGAAGCAAAAAGTGTGTGTGGGGTGAGGTGTGGGGGTGAGGAGGGTAGTTAATTATATAGGCACCACCCGTCCAAAAAGTGGGGGGAAGACATGTTTCTCCCCTCCCATCCGATTTTTTAAGTCTTTAACGTGACGTCATTACCATATTGTTATTAATTAAGACGATCTTCGATCAGAGTGTTAGTGGCAGTCCTCATTAAAAATTATTAGAAAGAACGAAATCTCTAGATACCAGACGTTATATATTTGTTTGTTTTATTACTAAAAAGATGTTAAATTACTTTTGACCCTTATTTTATTAACTTTAAACGCATAGTCCTACGGACCTTGACCTAATTCATTTCCAAACAAAGAATTAATTTTTAAATATAAACATTAGATTTGTCCATAGCAATACTTCATTCAGCTTCTTAAATAGTCACCGCATCTGCCTTATTAGCAATATTTTAAAAATAATAATGAATTATGCCCTCGGACAAATAAATCGGGAAAAAAAAAAACTTTTTTTTTTATTTGAATGTGTAGCTTATATATTTCGAGTCACGAGACAGGTATACCCTCGTTAGCCGTTATTTTAAAACTTCTGAATATTTTTGTAGTCGCAAAAAAATTTCATACCAATATATTTCGAACCACGAGGAGTTTAATTAGAAATTTTTAAATGTGAAAAAAAATAGATCGACTAGACATTGAATTCCCTATGTCATGGTTCAGTTAAAATGTCTTGCGTGGTATGAACTTGAGATCTCATATAACAAATGCATGTAAGTTTCATTTGTAATCAATATTTAGAGCACAAAACCCCTAAAATTCCGTGGGTATATGTCTTTAAGATCGTATAGATTGGTTTTATTCATTATATAATACACCCTCAATAGGTGGTGTTTGTGCTGGAGTTCATTAAACAAATATCATTATACAATACTTTATATTATGTATATAAATATATACTGAACAAAAAAGTTCAGCACACATTACAATACTAGCACTGAATAAAATATCGATTAATAATATACATAAATTGAAATTAAATTTTAAAATATCAATCATCACACATAAAAAGCTCAAACATTTTCAACAAAAGTCGAGCATATATCCATTATTTATGAAAAATTCTGAATCTATTTTTGCAGAAGTTTATTTTTAAAAATAAAAAATAAATTAAATTAATAATTAAACGTGTAATAAGCCATAAATTTGGTTATGTCTTTAAAGTTTTATAAGTTCGGAGTTTGAACACCACACAACCTCTAATTAAACATAAAACGACCAAAAAAGACTGTACCAACGATAAATTATATTTCTTTGTAAATATTGGCGCAATTATTGCGACATAAATTATTAATGAAGATATTATTTTGATCCCGGAAAAGCGCGAGCATCCAGTGCGGTATTTCCGTGTGATATGTGTAATCGTACTAACGTGGGTCAAGCTAATCACAAAAATACATCAAATATGCATAAGAACATTAATTGTTCAATGTTTATGATGACTTGACATGTAAAGACACTCGATGAAGTTTACTGCGTGGTGTATACTAGAAGAAAAAAGAAAAGCACATTAAAATACAATACTCGAAGAAAAAAAAAGAAAGGCACACCAAAATACAATATTCGAAGGAAAAATAAAGGAATGCCAAAATACAAAACCTTATACTCTAAGGAAAAAGAGACGCCAAAATACACAACCTGTTTTGTAGAAAACATTGTTTAAGCTAACCACTGTAATGAGTGATACTGAGGTTGCTTGGTTGTTCTTATTTAAGAGCTTATATCTAATTAAGATTCAAGAACGATGTCTGTGCAGGCCAGTACGCAGGATTTTCTTTAGGGGGTGCGTTTGTGAAGGCCCGAAGGGATATCCATGTTTAATTTTAGTTTTAAACGTTATTCTAGTAAATTAGCGTCAATCCAAATTTGCATTTACTGACCTCGACAGATTTAGGGGGGTGCATGCGCACACGTCGCACCCCCTGCGTATGGGCCTGGACAGAGGTTAGTGTTAGTATGAGAGACGAAACCCGCTACCGCCACAACGGTGTCTACGCTTACCGATAGGTTGATTATATCGTGCTTATATCCCATTAAGGTTCAAGCACGCTGTTCTGAGGTTAGTTAGTAGGAGAGACGAAACCCGCTACCGCTACACTAATGTGGCTACTCCTATAGATAAGCAGCAAGGGATGTTTTATATGCACTATTCCACAGACAGGAAAGCACGTACCACAGCCATTGATAAACCAGTTATGGACCACAAGTCAGTGCAAATGTTTGTCAATAACATACAACCCCTACGATTAAGAAAACGTCCACGGCAAAATAAATGCTGTGGAGATATAATGTTCACAGCATTTTCCGCGACAATTTTAGCGTAAAGTATACTTTATTTTTTATAATAACAAAAAATACACCTTGAAAAAAATTAATCTGCTGCAAAAAAAAGTGCTGTGGATAAAGAAAAATCCGAGGCAATCTCCACGGCATTGCCGACTGCCGCAGACAATTTCAGGGGTTGATCTATTGAGCCTTGTGGAATATTCAAACTAGATTGGAACCAGTACTGGGATTAAACATCCCACGACCTCGACTGAGATTTGATCCCAGTATCTATCAATTGAAAGTACCAGCGACTTTTCTGATGCTTTTGTAACCAGACGACCCAACGGACAGATAGAAATTTCGGCCACGGGCCTTTTATAATATCGTCCAGTATATCCACGGTTCCTAGCAGGATAGTCTTTCGTATATTGGCAATCACACCTGGATTAGCAGAACGCTGTTTCAGCGCAATAATAACACGTGACATATTCCAGATATTAATAATTGATGTCATGGTTTTATTAATTTCAAGAAATCTTCAGCCGTTTCCGTTTATTCGTTAATCCCTCGTCAGTTTAGCGGCCACAGTCCCATAGTCTCGTTAAAACAACACCATTGTTTTCCATACGAACAAACGTCTTGCCTGAGAGAGACTATAATTATTGTGATACAATTCCCCTATCACCATATCTTCCTTCAATCGTAAATCTATTATCAATATAACTTCCCTGATGTAATACAAAATGTCAAACCAACTTAGGAATTCATGCATTTTTCATCATTTTGTTACGTCATCATAATTTTTTTATTATGACATTTGTTTATGTTGACATATTACTGTTTTGAAACTGATGATCCGGTTTGAAGTATATTTTCAAATGATATAACATGGGTTGCGTTCAGGATGACATTGCTTGCTATACTAGTTTTTACGTTTCATATTAAACTCAATGGGTTACCAGTGAAATTGCTAAGTAGCCTATCTTGAACGCAAGCTGTTTTGAAAGTTAGTGTCCGCCTGTGAAGCGACCGGTCGTCGGATCGATCACTCTTAGTGGACCCATTTGCAGTTTGGGCTATTTTCCATTCCAACCAGTGGTCCACAACTGGTTCATTAAAGACCGTTGTATGTGCTGTCCTGTCTGTGGGAAAGAGCATATAAAAGAAGTTTTGCTGCTTATCGGAAAGAGTAGCCTGGGTTTTCTCTAAATACATATGTCAGAATGACCATATGTTTCACATCCAATAGACGATAATAAGATTTTAAAAATCAATGTGCTCTAGAGGCATCGTTAAATAAAACAAGCTCTACTCTTTTTTTAATAGTTATTATTTAACATTGCTGATAATCTAATACTAGTATCTTACACATACTGCTTTTGTAATTGTAAATAGAAATAACACACAGAAATCAAGAAAACAATAAATTGATGTAGTAGGCTCTTACATTTAACAATAACAGCATACGAGAATTTCACGCAGGGGCGTAAATCCTGGGGTGGGGCACATCCCCCCACTTTTGGACAGAGAGATGTGTATATAATTACCAACCACCCCCACCCTCAACTTTTTGCTTAGAGAAATTGAAGTAGCTGTTTCGTTGATTCTCAATCTTATGGTCATTCGGACATATTTCTTTAGAGGAAACCCGCTGCAGCCACATAAAAAAAGTAAAGTTTGTTTTATTTAACGACGCCTCTAGAACACATTGATTTTTATCTGATCATCGGCTATTGGACGTCA
>JAULBS010118365.1:0-14405 GCA_032355785.1 Symmetromphalus regularis | reverse complement strand
CACACACACACACACACACACACACACACACACACATATACACACACACACACATCCACACACGCACACACACACACACAGACACACACACACACACACACACGCACGCACGCACGCACGCACACAACACTCTCGCACACACACACACACACACACGCACGCACGCACGCACGCACGCACGCACGCACACAACACTCTCGCACACTATATGTTTAACCAATAACAGCATGGGATTATTTTTTTTAAAACGACTACAAAAGATTTATATGGTTTCCTTAAATATTCATTTTTTTGGGCTAACTTTTAAATATTAATTGTTAAATAAACCTTCCTTTCCTTTTCCCACTTAAGTTATACATAATAATAGTTAAAACAGGTACTGGGAATGTTGGTAAACAAACCTTCCTTTCCTTTACCCTCTAATATGTATTCTAGACTGAATTCTTTTAAAAGCTGATGCCTTAGAAATGATCAAGATCAAGGAAGTATTTTCTTCTCAACAAGCTTCCTTCAAAACTGTCTTATTACGTAAGAGTTACGTCGTGAATTGGCAAACACGTAATCTATCTGACTGAAGAACCGGGAAGTGTCTACGTTGAGCCAGACTTCCTTCAAAAATATACATTACACAACATTGTTTATGCAATGTTACTATCGATTTAGGTTTCCAAGTAAGAGGATAATTACATTAATCATATACCAAACAAAACACAAGGGCTACATTTAATAGGTTTATATATATAAAAATAATAACGACGCCTCTAGAGCACATTAATTTTTATCTTATCATCGGCTATTGGATGTCAAACATAAAGTCATTCTGACATATTTCTTTAGAGGAAACCCGCTGCCGCCACATAGGTTACTCTTTCTAATAAGCAGCAAGGACAGTACACACCACGGCCTTTGATAAAGCAATTGTGGACCCCAGGTTGGGACGGAAAATAGCCCATACTGCAAATGGGTCTACTGAGAAGGATCGTTCCGATGACCGACCTCTTCACAGGATGTCAGGCTACCGCTTGAGTTACATCCCGGTCTTACTGGATTTAATAATACTCGTTGAAGTACGTCGGCTAGCAAAGGCCGTAGTTTGTTCTATCGTGTCTGTGGGATAATGCATATGAAAAAAAAAAAAAATCTTTGTTGCTTACTGGTAAGAGTAATCACGTAAATATGGTCACAGACGGTTTCGTCTCTTCAACTAACACTAACCTCTGACCTGGACTTACAGCACAGAAAGCTGTGTTGTGAGCCCAGGACAGCGTACTTAAACTTTAATATTGTTCCCAGAGCAGTAGTAGATGCCTTAATTTGTAATAAGCACCAAACTAAATATAATCAAGCAACGACTGGAGCAACAGAGGCGGTGGTGTAGTACATGCCGTCCTATCAGTGGGAAGATGCATACAAAAAAAAAACCTTGCTTATAACCAAAAAAGAGAATCCTATGTGGCATTAACAAGTTTCGTCTGTGATTATTTGCCTACAAATACTGTTCGTTTGACACTCAATAAACCCCGATTAACCAGTATGTTTGGGCAATCGTTATAAACAATCTTTATTTTCATATGTAACTATCAGTATATATCTCTTATGTCTACAAGCACCAGGTTACACCGTAGCATCGGCTTGATGTTGATCAATCTCCATTGCCAATATTCTGTCTGGTTATTCCACTAAACCACTTAAAAGACAGACGTTACAAGCGATAAGGACACAAGCTTCTGGGACAGACGGAATCTAGTTGAAGTGGCGTGTATTGACACAGGTCGGGCCATGATGACACAATCAATATGTTTTGTTACTAAAACACACACACGTTCATTGAGTCTAGGATCTACAGCCTGCAGACGAACGTCGAATACCTGACGATCCATAATGCCTCTATTGACACCGTTTCGAGGTCTTTATAAATGTCACAATTCAATATTAATTACTGATTTTAAAATCGTTTGACCGTATTTAATATCAATCCGAAAAAAGTAATGCTATTATTGTAAATAACGATATGATATGAGAACGCAGAAGAAACAGATGACGGAGAAGGAAAAGGAAAATAATAAAACGCAGTAGAAGACGAAGCAAAAGAGGACGAAGAAGAAGTAAAAGAAGAGGGAATAATAATATTATGAATGTGCCAAAGCTATTTGGGCAACCATTAAAACAAATTATGGAATAGTTGTCTTGGCTGATACATTTTCGACAAATTTACTAGTAGTTTAAATTAAAAAAACAAACAACAAATAAACAACATGTTTAGATACTTTAATAAGATTCGGGTCTTCAAGAAAACCCTAACAGAATTGCATCAGCCTGTTTTTCATAAATATATATAAAATATTCAGAAACATATATCACTACTTAATTTGGATCATAGGATAAGAATAGGTGATAGTATGTCAAGAATCAGCCTACATAAATGAATAAATTTCAATTATCACATACATTCGGCCATCACTTTCACAAAACCTGGATTCATCCATGCTCTTCCTAAGAGATTTTCAGGATTTAATAACCTTTAACGTGATATCTCACATTTATAAAACACCACATTACTTACTCCATGTGGTTAGGAAATCATAAGTGGATCAATGGAGTCCCGTGGATCGGAACCTCCTTCCTAAATACACGTCGGCTACCATTTTTCTCTTCCATTATAATTTGGTCGTAACAAACATTCATCAACACCCTCCAATATTAAAAATCACCCAAAACCTTCAAACATTTCTGTCTGTCCCTATAGAAAAGAACAATAGGGGACATAACAAGGAGTCGCCCCTCTTTTTTTTCCCTGGATCAACAGAGGTTTATTTGAGTAGGAACGAATGCTTAGTGGACTACGGTACTTCAGAACCGAAAGGGTGTAAGTCTGTGTTTGGCACTTACTGATATTACTGAATGCCCCTACGCGAGCTTCATCTGGTGCACACAGGGTGTATGTAGGTTTCTAAAGCTAAGTCACATTTATCTTGAAATCAAAAGATATTCCACATAAAATCTTGTGTCTAGGTGAGAACATGTTTTCGGCCCTTTTCTCCATTTTCTGCTACCCCAACTTACACCCTTTTGGTTCTGAAGTAGCGACTATTTATATCACATGAACATCAAGACAGACTATTACGTTAACGTACTCCACTCGATTTCAGCTATTTCTGTCAAACGCCCATTATTCCGTGAAATGTTTGATTCCCTGTTGCCACGCGACTGTTACGTCACGCCACAGCTACAGGCCGTAACGGGTTTATTACGCACTATCGAGCATTTCCAATAACCATGTTTTCCCTCAACAATAATCCTTTAAAAACCGGTATTAATAACAATTTCTGTATCATTACCACACCAAAATAAACAGTTTTTGAAAAATAACCTTAAATAATACGTTACTGCATGCTGTTTTATTAATTCTGCATCAGAACTTCCTGTCACGCAGATTGTTTTGGCTAAAAAAAAAAATCTTTTTAAAACTGCCATCTTCAATTTCTGAAGAGGACACCTACGCAAAACCTGCAAAATGAAATTCGATTTTTAAAAATCTCTTTCCCTGGAAGACGGCTGATTACAGCAACGGGAAGAAGATGTTGGAATCCACGCATTTCATTTCTGCATTACACAATTTGATCAACTGCAATAGATTAATACAAAAAGCGCGCGAGAACCGGTTCTTCCGTCTGCCCACACGTGTCTCTGCACAACATGCCATTACTAATTTGGCTTGTGGAGATTGATGCAAATATCCATTAAAACTGACCTTTTTTGTATTCGCCCAAAGCTGCCTACACACCATAAATACAACAAGTCTTCTACAAGAGATTTAATGTAACGGCAACGCCGTTTTTTTATTCATCGATTGGGAATAAAAAAAATAAAAACTAATAACCCCCGTGCATCGTCATAAAAAGCTGAGAATGTGAGGACTGCATGTTAATGCTGTTGTAGTACAATAAGGTCAATTCTAATGAAGTAGAAAGCAATGGATGTTTAACAAAAGCCCATATTATAGCTATTGTTCGACAAGAAACTGTTACGTGTTAACCGTAATAATTATGGTATTTGTAACACATGGTTTACGAAAAATTTAATGCGGCTAAGTGTGTCTGTGGGATATATATTGGGTGTACGAACTGTTTTGGGACACTCCAGTACTGTTAAGTCATACTGGGTGTCAGACATTATGGTGTTTACGACATATGGTCTACTAAGTGACACCCCAGCACAATCAATTTGTTTAATCAGTAGACATAAAACGTTAAACTCAATTATGGTATTTGCGACACTTGAATTAAGGCAAACTGTTACAACCACATGAACTACTCTTTTGAATTAGCAGCAGTGGGTCTTTTATACACATATTCTCTACATACAAAACAAAATACATTATTGATTTACGAACTGAAAAGTGTTTTCACAAAACTCGCTAAGTCCAACATTTTGATGAATGTAGATAACCACATAAATTGCACTTTTTATGTACTGGGACTATGCAGTATCCTCTTTCAACACAATTTATTCAACTGTTATTATAGTTTTTGTTGTCACCTGTTTTATACATGGTCTACGAATTATAAAAAGCAAGGGAAATGTGTGTTGTTATTGTTACTGGCTTTCCTAAAAATTATTTTTAGACAATTATTTAACGTGCTTCCGTCACTGACGTGTTCAAGTACGCCGGTCCGGGAACCAGAAAACCCTATCCCAGACATGACGGCTAAGACTCGCTCCACATTATCGACTAATGATCATCAGGATCTCATTCCACATTACTGACTCATAATCATAAGGACCTCGCTCCATACTACCGACTCATTATCATGAATATCTCTCTCCATATTACCGACTGATGATCATGAGGACCTCGCTCCATATTACCGACTGATGATCATGAGGATCTCGCTCCATGTTACCGACTGATGATCATGAAGATCTCGCTCTAAATTACCGACTCATGACCACTAGGATACGTCCTACCAGACAGCCCATAACGTTGAGAATTTCGCCACCTATGTCTGGCCGTAAGTACCATCGTAATTTGTACAAGATATCCAATCTGCCATTGAGTACGCGTGGCTTTGCTACTAGAGGGCATTTTGCCAAAGCGTAGTTATTTGTAGGTTGCGTAGTATTTTAACAATCGATACTCGTCGACAGACTGCCACAAGAAGTCTTAACCGCCTCGTGGTCGATAATTACACAGTGCACAACGAACTCAGGTGTCTGCTGCGTCTTAACAAGGACAACGTATCACGATTTTCTCACTGATTACTGGTGAAAGTCGGGTTTTCAAAGTACTGTGGCCAATGAAGTAGTCCAGAGCAATTTCCAGATTGGTCGGTACCGACATCAAATTTTCTCGATATAGGTTAATTGAGTGAAAATCGGGTGGTTAGGAGGGACAAGAATTATAATGTAAAGACGCCCCTGAGATTGTTAATAAGTTGTTCCGTATTAAATGTATGGTAAATATGAGAAATTGTTTAGAAAATGATATCTGAAACGTTAAATTGATTTTATGTTTTGAAACCACCTATATCATATTTGTTAACGTCCGCGAATAAATTGTTCCTGGTGAAAAGTAATTCCATGTAGAAAAAGAATAATGTGTTCCTGATTAAACTGGAGCAGAAATCTCATTTCTTAAATACAAATCCTGAAAGACCTTGTATACTTGACATTTATTCCATAAAAACATATTCCGAGTAGGATTCAGCAGGATTCAGCATATTAGAGGCCAAATTTGTGAAGCCTGCTTTTGTTAAGCGCAGTTGTTCTTGTAAGAATTGTATTTGTATGTAATGAATGGTATGTGTGCGATGTACCCCAAAAGAAAAAAAAATAGCATCATCAGTCATGGCTCTCTCTCACTCTGTCTCTCTCAACCCCATCTCTCCCTGTCTGTCTCTCTATCTCTGTATGTCTGCTCTGTCTCTGTCTGTCTGTCTGTCTGTCTCTGTCTCTCACGCTCTGTCTCTGTCACTTTCAAATCAATAATTCTACTCTGTACACTAAACTGAAACGAAGTAGTTAATACTGGTACTACGTCTGCTACAACCGTATTGCGGCCCTCTAAGCGAAGCTACAGTCGTGAACCAGGAAGCTGTCATAGTTTAATTATTGTGAACCTCCTGGGAACAGGTTCTGGCGGAATGAATATCCAATGATTTAACGTCTTTCTGGGTTTGTTTTCTAGAAATAGGTGTCCGATGCACATAGGCAACAATAGCTTCCTGGAAGGAGGGGGAGGGGGTGAAGGAAGGATGAAGGACGGAGTTGGGAGGGGGACTTCCTGGAAGTGGGGTAGACGCAAATCCGTGGTTTTTGAAATGCCGTGTCCGGCTAAACTGTGTACTTCGGCATATTTGCGTTAATTCCACATGACTAAGTGCTACATTGATATCATAAAGAGAAATACCGGAAAAGATTATTATTTAACAATTTTATTTAAATTTTTTGAATCAAAAAGTGTGGGGGTATAACTATATAGGCATCTCTCATGTCCAATAAGTGGGGCGGGGGGGGGGAGGGGGTGTTTCCCATGGTGCTGCATCTTTAATCAGACACCCAGAATTTATTTTCACATGACCCAGTGGAGTAGGAAAGTGCCGAAAAGTTTGGGGTGGGACACAGACACATATATACATTTACATCCGATAATGAATTAATATATAAGAAATATATAAAAGAGAGGTGGGACCCCTTGACTCCCCCGCTTCCTACGCAAGTGCATGATGCGGTCCTCTAAACGAAGCCAGTCTAGAACCAGGAAGCCAGTCTACGATTACGTCCCTCTCGCGCTCCACTTATCTGGCGGCACAGTAAAGAGCAAAATGTCGTCTGCCAGCCAACATTGCATTGCCGGGCTGCGGTCATTGACCGAGACGCAACGCTTCGTGTCTGAATCTCAGTCGCCTTGCATCTTACGACTGCTGCTCGTAAAAAGTGAACGATGCCTAAACATCCGGCAATGATATTCTCTATGCATAAATAATCGAAAGGTGACCCAAAGTAGTTACAGGATTTGTAGAATCTATTTGACGATTAATTACATTGGATTTTTGATGTCTGTAACAACACCACTAGAGTACATTGATTGATCAATCATCGGCTATTGTACGTTAAAATTTTTTATATGTGATAAAATAGTCATCACCGGGAACTCGCTACATTTTATATGTGCTTTCCTGCAGACAGTGCAGCACATATTACCACTTGATAGCAGCCGCGAGGCACTGTTGGAACAGAAAAAAAAACACAATTAGAGAATGAGTCAACGGAGGAGATTCGATCCTGCAATCAAATCACCCCAGGCGATCGCTCTACTAACTAAACTAAATCCCGTCCCAAATTCATATCCTAAGACAATGTTCTGCAAAGCAATTTCAATGGAATGTGATTCCATTTCCATTTTTAATTGCCATTGTTCTTGGTTTTGTTTTAATCCTCTGGAGAATATGTTCTTCCACAATTTATGCCCTAGGATATAAGGACCTCCACATTTTTTATTCTAGGAAAGAGATTTTCTCCTTCAATTTTAGTCAGGAACGCAATATTCTTTCTTCTTTTTCCATGACAGTGAGCATCTTCTCCAGCATTGCCCATTCCAGAACAACCTACGGAGGACTATCTAGCCCGAGGATCTGCCCTAAGAGAAAATCTGTATGGGGACTTGGCAGCCATAAGAATGACTGCAGCATCTGTGAGAGAAGCTGGTGTTCCTGTCTTATGCATGATGATCGAGGAAAAAATAAAAAATTAATTCCACCCGAAATAATTTATCACAAAACATGTTATAGTCAACTTAAAAACCATTTAAATCAGAAATACTGTTTTATAAACTTTAATTAAGAAACAGGCGCGGATGCAGGATTTCTGAAAGGGATGTGTCCGAATGTGGATTTATGAAAGTGGGGGTGGGGAGAGGGTTCAAAAAGTGATGAGTGAATAAATATAGGGAAAAAATGGTGAATTTTCGCGTCCTTCCACTCGGTAAAAGGTTCTAAAAAAATTCGATAAAGGGGGGGGGGGGTGCTGACACCTGAATCTCCTGGATCCACTACTGAGAAGTCTAGTAATATATTTCAGCTAATGAACGTCTATTTGTGTCCAAAACCAGCCTACACCGGCCATCGTTTCTCTAAACATCCCGCATACGTGACTCGAATGAAGGCACGTTTGATGCTCTAAATTAATCGTGAAGGAGTTGTTAACGCACGGCATTTGATGGTTTTTCTTTTGTGGCGGGTACTGCTGCACTCGCACTTGTATTGACACCATTAAATACATGTCTTTCTTTCGTAAGAGGTCACTCTGATCTAGCGCGTGATACCCAGACAATTTACGAGTATGATCAACATAAACACTGTAAACAGGTCGAAAAAAGTTTTATTTAACGACGCCTCTAGAGGACATTGATTTTTGTCTTATCATCGGCTATTGGACGTCAATCATAGGGTCATTCTGACATATTTATTTAGAGGAAACCCTTTGCCGCCACATAGGCAACTCTTTCCGATAAGCAGCAAGGGTTCTTTTATATGCACCATCCCACAGATAGGACAGCACATACCACGGCCTTTGATGAACCTGAGGACCACTGGTTCGAACAGAAAACAGCTCAAACTGCAAATAGGTCTTCTGAGAAGGATCGATCCGATGACCTATCGCTTCACAGGCAGACACGCTACCGCTTGAGCTACAACCACTCCTTTAATAGAAGAGATGAAACCTGCTGTCGCCGCTCAAGTGATCTTTTATATGCACCATCCCACAAACATCATAGCACAAACCATATTCTTTGATAAACCAGTTGTGGACCACTAGCTGGCGTAAGTGCTACAAACGTTCACATTGACGTAGCACTGACTCTGGGTTGGAGCCTGTACAGAGATTAGAAATCCCATTCCTAGACAGAGATTTGATCCTAGTATCTATCAGGCGAGAATCATATAGCGTAAAGACTACACTAACAGGCCCGGTTGTCACAAGTACAACCCCAATATTATTATAAATTACTATAAATTAAGAAAATATCCACGGCAAAATAAATGCTGTCGAGAAAGTGTCCACGGCTTTTTTCACGGCAATTTTAGCGTAAAGTATACTTTATTTTTAATAATAATAATAATAATAAAATACACCTAGAATTTTTTTTAGTACACGACCAAAAAAGTGCCATGAACAATGGAAATCTCCGCGGCAATCTTCATGGCATTGCCGACTGCCGCGGCCCATTACATGTGTTGGGTGTACTGCTAGACTTGCACTTGTTTTGAGACTTTTTCTAAGTCTTACTTTCATGAGAGGTCACTCTGATCTAAGGCATAATACCCTAATAGTAGAATCCACATTGTATACATGTCACGTCACAATAGACGAAATTACTTATTGTTAGGGGAAATATTTATAGCTGTCCAGTGACATCATGATTAATGGGCTATTGTCGGTTCCTCAAATAACACAAATTCGTTTAACGACAACCCAGCTCATTGTTTATTCAGCGGCTAACATGTCTCAAACATACGATGTTTTTGTCTCATGGTATTCAGAGGAAACCCGCAATCGCATATAGCCTATTCATTCCGATTAACAGCAAAATATCTTTTATATGACATGACACCACATACCATAACCTTTGTGACAACAGTTTCGGTCAATTTAATGGAACGGGAAATAACATAAAATGGGTCCACTGAATGGAATCGACCTGACAACCCCTTGCACCTCATTCGGACACTTTACAGTTCAGCTACATACCTGGCATCAAACCTAGAAATGCGTATGTATACATCATCACGTTTCTTCAAAAGTATAAAGTCACGTGACAGAAGCACGTGGTCATTGCTCGCCGGTTATTAATTTAATTTTCCCATTGGCGTAGCTTGGGTCTTTTTTCTAGTGAGGCAATGCTAGTTATTTCTCGTAGTTTAATCAACTTTTATAATATTAATCACATTAATTTTTTTTCTGCAAAAAAATCTAGTGAGGCAATTGCCTCATTGTCTCAATGGAAACTACGCCACCGTTGTTTTAACATAGGCTACTCTTTCCGATAAGCAGCAAAGGGTTTTTCATATGCACTTTCCCACAGGCAGGACAGCACATACCGGAAAATAACCCAAATTGCAAATGGCTCTACTGACAAGGATCAATCCAATGACCACGATAAAACGAATACAACCTAATGACACTAAAATGTACTTCTCTGGTACATTCAATTTACAGACACCCAACCCACACAAACACTTATTAATCCAATCCTATATGCCGAGTCCACAATGCCATTAGTTAAAACTATTATTACAATACATTCTTCCAGTAATCACAATGCAACTCCTTCTAGAATTCCTGAAATAAACAATGATATACGCTCAAAATGATAAATCCATTCAATATGAAGAACTATTCCCTATTACCCATTGATACAATAACAAACAACGATCAATGGTGCTAAACATCTTGCCGATATTGTTCGCTAAACTAAATATATCCTTCAGCATGAGCTAAACAACGCAAACTCATTAACATCATATAGAAGGAAGAGATGATAGCAATTGTAAGAAGATTCTAAATAGGACATTTATTCTATGCTATGTTTGTAGTATTAGCACTAAGTGACCACATGAATGGAAATCAGAGAAAGATCAGTATATTGCTGCCAGTCGAGAGATTGTACTAGTTTTGAGATAGGTCTACATAATGAGACAGATAGCGATTTCGAAGTAATTGCTTTGTTCCTGCTCAAACTGGGATCTGCTGGGAAAGTCTGCGGTTTGTAGTTCACAGTACATTCCCTACCCTTGAGACTGTCTGTACAGAGGATCATGTTAAAGGTGCAATCTCCAGACTATTTGTAATATTGAACCATTTAGAAGACATCTTCCAGGAATTTTTCGTGCACAGGATGTTCTATTCTTCTATTTTCTCCAACTCATCTATATTCTAAATATTCAGGCTAGCATACACGAGTTATACGTTGCAATTAGACAGGTACCAAACATTCGCATTGGGTTTCACATGAAGCGCAAAAACTAGTCTAGCTAGCAATTTCGTCCTTGACGCAGCCATAGCCATTCGTGAATTAAAGCTGCAATCGTCCTTGCAACTCAATACAGGGGCGTTGGTGCGACATTTATATTGGGGGGGGGGGGGGCTGCTCCCGTTTTTGAACATCAGAATTTGCCGGTGAATAATTCAACGATGAATAAGGAACATATTTATGGGAATTATTGAGGGTAGGGCTGAAGCCCCCTCCAGCCCCCCGGTTCCAACGCCCCTGCAATATCAAGTTTGATAGCACACCATTCTAATCCTTTATAGTTGTTGCAAGTCGTTATTTGTATTATTTTCAATTTGTTTTCAGTTTACAATGTCCTTGCTCATACAGTGCACTGTCGATTTGAAATATTAATAACGTCTGAGTGTCTGAGTCGTGACCACGATTTCTTCCAGTATGTCAAGGTCACGACCATTGCTGTTACGAGTATAAACACCAACTGGCATACGTGTATATAACTTTATTAATTACAAGGGCGGACCCAACGGGGGTAGGGGAAATGAGCCAATTAAAAAACAAAACAATTCTGGATATCGGATTATCAACTGGGAGGTACTGGGATCAAATCTCAGTCAAGACATCTGTATTGGGTTATTTATCATTCCAGTCAGTGGTCCACGATAGGCGTAACAAAAGTCGTGTTATGTACTGTCATGTCTGTAAGAAACCGCATGTAAAAGATCTGCTTCTGCTAATCGAAAAGAGTAACCTATGTGGCACTAGCGGGTTTGGAGAGCATGAGTTGCAAATATAATAAGGCTTACACCTAAGAGCCGCTGATAAAAAATTAGTTGACATTCCATTAATCACCGCCAGGATTTTATATTGGGGGTGAGGGTGGGGGTTGGAGCAACTCCACCTAAAACACTAACAGAATTGCAAGATAGGCAAATATAAAATATACAAAGCGGCCGCTAGTTATTAAAAATTAGGAAACAAAAGATGTGATGGTGGGGGGTAAGACCTGACCCGTATACCCCTCTCTGGCTACTGCAGTAAAACTACGCACTCTCTTTCAACCCACCTTTTTATAAATTAATGGACCCGCCATTCAGTTTTTTCTTTTAAAGAAATTGCGCGTTTTTTGCATGGAATAGACAATTATTGAAACCATCTTGAGTGCCAATAAAACGTCTGTGAAATAAGAGTTGGTGATTTTAATCAGTGCAATGCACATTCATTATTCGCTGATAATAGGTCTAGACAGAGATAATGTCGACTGGCAGTGAAACAAGACCAAATTATGGGTCATTCTCCTATTTGTACAAACAAACCGCACACTGGGGAAGCATTATAGCGGCGATGGCAGGGGGAGGGGAGTTGGGGGACGAGGAGTCACTGCTAACGTGTACGAGTTTAAATTTGCTATTGAAATGTCGATTTAGATGCGCTAAAAATCGACATTTTAAGATGTACAATGTTTTGGAGGAAATTAAGGTGGGGAAGGGGTCTGAAAGTGCGCACGCATCTCTATGAATAGTAAAATATCGAGAATTGTGAAATAAGCCTTAATATGGGAAGCAATATACTATGACAGTTGAAGCATTATAGATATATACTGCAGAAATAAAGTATAGCACATTTCCACATCGAGGGGAGTAGTACTAATAGTAGTAATAGTAGTAGGAGTAGTAGTAGTGGTGGCAGGCGCGGATGCAGGATTTCTGAAAGGGGGTCCAAATATGGATTATTGAAAGGGGGGGGGGGTCCCAATATGGATTACTGAAGTTGGGTGGGTCCAAAAGTGATGTGAATAGAAATTGGGAAAATGTTTTTAATTTCCACGTCGGAAAAGGGTAAAAAAAAAAATCGAGAAAAGGGGGGGGGTGTCCTGACCCCTGGATGCGCTACGGGATCGTAGTAGAAGGAGTAATAGCAGCAGCAGCAGCAGCTAGTGTTGATGCAGTAGCAGTGGTATTAGTTGTTCCGTCTCACGAGATACTACGTATAAAATTAGTAATGAAAACCTTGATCCTCAAAAAACATTTTCTCTCTTGGGTTGGAATTGCTTTTTCTATACCTCACAACGGTGATAGGTTCTGTTAAACTGTGTTTTAAAATATAAGAATAGTGGATTTCATTCCCCGCTCACCTAATACAGGTTTAAATTTAAACCAATTCAAAAAAATAAAAATAATAATCCTTTCAAAAACAAACAACACAAATCGAAAAAACATTATATAAAAAGAAGAAAAAAATACTAACCAAAACCAAAACAATTTAACACTACATAGCATATCATCACATGCTTTAATGACAGAACCAGAAAAAACCCAAACCACGAGATGGAAATAGTAAGTGTTACACTATATCCTATTTCTGACTGCTACAGATGCTTCTTTATGTCTATCTGGAAAGCTTGCCGGGGCATTACTCTGTACGCAAAGACACGGGGTAACATCTCCAACTTGGCTTTCCTCCAGGAAGTCTTTAATACGTCACACTATTACCCACTGTTACGGTCTGATCGTTTGGAATAGTTTGGAACTCGAGCGGCGTATATAGAAGTCCCACAGCATGGGTGTACATTCTGGGGGAATGGGGGGTCACCCCCCACTTTTTGGACATGGGGTACGCCTATATAATTATCCTACAATTTTTTGCTTCGAACAATTGAAATTAAAATCACTAAATAATATTTTCCCGTGTTTCTCTTTATGATATCGATGTAACACTTATAGTATCATTGTGTTCTTAGCACAACTATACCGAAGTACACAGAAGGTCTATCATAGTTTGAAGGTTTGAGAAGGAAAGGCATTTTAAAAAACCTTGGATCTTCCAACAAATTAGTGGGAGATGCCTCCACTCCATCCCCCGAAACCGCTCCGTCCTTCCATTTCCAGGAAGCCCATCGGCTCCATACCCCATTTTCCAGGACGCGATTGTCGCCAATGACCCACAGCCAGGGGTGGAAGCTGGGGACGGTTAGATCAGCATAGATTAAACATCCATGCTATCAATGCCTGTCTGAGATGGGCGATCGCCGGATGTGCGTGGATAGACTCCAAATTTAGTATGGCTGATCCGTCCCTAGAATTTGTGAGTGTGCTACATGCTGCTAGAATTGTGATGATTAAGGAAGTCTGTGAAAGAGGGTTACGTTGTCAGAAAGCCGAGCTGGTACAACGACCGTTTGGCGTGCCCTACAAGCGAGAACGACCGTTAATAGAAAGTCAGAGAGTGTACCAGTACAACCTTCACACCAACAGATGAGTGCGTGTTTGCAAAACACTGTAACGTACAGTGACAGAGAGGAAGGCTAGATGTAGAGATAAATAGATAGATAGATAAATAGAGAGAGAGAGAGAGAGAGAGAGAGAGAGAGAGAGAGAGAGAGAGAGAGAGAGAGAGA
>JAULBS010118364.1:0-29401 GCA_032355785.1 Symmetromphalus regularis | reverse complement strand
AATTTCTTTTCATTCCTAAATATCATCTAGATGTAATGCATATTTAATTAAATGTACACCACTGTTAATGATGCACAATTACTTTTTTCCGTTAGTATATAATGCATTTAAACTCTCAAAAATAGATCGATTACCACCACCCCTACCTCATACCATATGCAGTTTGAAATAAAAAACATTTAATTACAATATGATACCATTAAATGTAATTTATTTGGGATGTGTTTAATAACTCATCCAACTGATGCCACCAAACAAAATACAAAGTGAAAATCCTTTATGCATACAATGTATGTAGGCAAACTATTGCTTGTTGTTTTCAAATGAAAGTCATGAAAGAAATATTTTAAATTATATATTTTTATTAGTTCGCATGCAGTGGTATAGAGAAAAGAGAATTTTTATTTAAAATTCAACACGTACAAATAAATTTGGATTTATCAACTTCATAAACCTATAATTAAATGTATTACATAGTCTATTTAGATAAAATCAGGTTTTAAATGTTGGCCTTTCTGAATTTCTAAGTTCCAACAAAGTTTTTATTTTGTTATATAGGATATACCTAAGATAACTGAGTAGGTGGTTTACTTTCATCACCAAATTTCCATCTTTTCATGACACTTGCTGGAGAAAAATGGGAAATTTTGTATTAAATTCAGCATATACTAAATACTATCTCTTAAATGGTGCATGTTAGAACTAAATAAATGTTAGAAATGAATTTATTGACATCATAAACATATGATTACACATACTATATGTTTTGGGGGAAATAAAATTAACAGTTTTGAACTGGTTAACTTACCTAATTAAATATTCAAAATGGCTGCTCTGGCAGCCAGTTGATCAATTTCTCAGAGTGCAACCAAAGTTCTTTTTGTAAGATATGATATATCCTTAATATTTAAATAGGTGGTTTTCTTTCATCACCAAATTCCCATGGGATTTTCATGACACTTGCTATAGAAAAAATTCATTTTTTACATTAAATTCACCATATAATAAATGGTATCTCTTAAAAGCTGCGCATTAAGTCTAAATAAATGTCAGAAACTATATTTACACATATTACAAAGTTAATGAGATAAAATTAACAATTGTGGACTGATATTTGGTTTACCTCATTAAATATTCAAAATGGTGGCTCTGGCAGCCATCATAGCAATTTCTCAGAGTGCCATCAGTTTTTTATGAAAGATATGATACACCCAAGATATTTAACTAGGTGGTTTGCTTTCACGGGACTACACTGGCTCCCTGACTAACAGAAATAAGCCAAATTAAGACAAATCAAGGCATTCAGGTAAATGTGATGTGAGATGGGAAGAAATTGTGATATATAATGTAAAATGGGAAAATGTCAAAAACCACCTGTCACCTGCTGTTGATGTTTTATTATATACTAAACAATGAAAAAATAAGAAAGTCACAATAGAAGTATTACTGGGCTATTGGTTAGTTCATGGCATATATTTTCAGTAATACTGCTGATTTGTTGATGGTTAGATATGAATATAATGTCATGGTGATGATCAAAGAGATTAGTGTCATACTTGACTGCTGTACGTGGGAACTGAATTTCCGATCTTTCAACTGCTTTATCTTTACTTCAATGTCAGTGATTTAGATCTACAGGAATTATGGTGTGATAAATGTAATGCCTTCAAGTGATTAACACTTACATGTATGTGTACAATGAATAGCCTACCTTACAAAATGCTTCTGTTTATCACTAAATGTATTCTCACATTAGCTCAGGAATGTACAGGACGTACAATGTAGATGTTTTGAGGGGTTTTAATTATTATTATTATTTTTTGTTTGATGAGGGATGCAATTTGTATAAAAAGTAGACTTAAATCCACACCCTTACTAGTAGTAGTACAGAACTGAACATTTATGAGTATTCATAAAAATGTTTAGAAAATGCTGCTGTAATTATGCATGCTTGTCCCACACGTTAGTAAACGTAATTCAGCTCAACAGCTGCATGGTAAAACCTGAAACTCAGCATACAATCCCATATTAATCCATCTAAACAACTGTGACAACATATTGTGCTGATCTCAAAATTTGTTGCAGTGAAATAAATATATATACTGGTCATGGTAATGAACAGTTCAATTCTGCACGAATTAGAAATATAGAGGTCTTAGTATAAGTGTGTATACCGTATTCGACCGTTTAAGCACACATGCCCTATTAAGCACACACACCATTGTCTCATGATTGCTTTTGTGTTCAGTAACAATGTATACAAATGATTTACCGTAGATAGTAGTTCTTGTTAGAATAAATTGGTGTTATTTTACCTCTCAGATGTTTTTGTTAGTTGTTGCAAAGTGCCGTTCGAAACTGACAATATTTTTTTTCCATCTGCCCTGACGTGCATTTAAATGAACGACATACAATTTTTTTAATAATGTTTTTTATCGTACTGTGCGCTTAAACAGTCGAATATGGTATAGAGATTACACAACAAGATCCTGTAGAATACCAATGATATTAAGAGTGTGTTTTCAATCGTACATCATGAACAAAAGAAATGAAATATGATTTAAAATACACAAGTTGTGATATAATCATTATCCTACAGTATCGAGTTTTGTAATCTATTTATTTATTACACTATATTATAGAATTTACTTATTTTCTTTTCGCACTTCTTTCTGATGACACTAAGAGTTACTTTGTCATCATTCATAATTACTGTAATCATGTAGTAGTCTAATTTGTACTGACATCACTTCCTGTTGAACAGCATTACACGTATAGTGAGCCAATTTTAGAATTTTTAGCTTCTTGGATCAGAGAGACTTGTATTGAACATAGTTTTATTTTTATTTATAACTGCTGTGTTTGAAATATAATATATTCTCTAGAGATGATGAAGTGGTTTTATTATGTTAAGTTGAATTGGAAGGTACATGTATGTGTACAAAAACCGCTATTGCTTAGCTTATTCATTATCTGTTTACTATAATAGTGGATGACAGATACTTAAATTTTTTAAAAACATTTTTAGTACTTACTGGTAGGAATTCAGATTTAATAATCCAATAAGTAGCCTGTTAGTATGAATCAACAGTACAAAACTGATACTGGTACTTAATTAGTGCCTCACCAACAGTACTAAACTAATACTGGTACTTCATGAGTGCCTGATCAATAGTACTAAACTGATACTGGTACTTAACGAGTGCCTGATCAACAATGCTAAACTAATACTGGTACATAATGAGTGCCTGATCAACAGTACTAAACTGATACTGGTACTTAACAAGTGCCTGATCAACAGTACTAAACTGATACTGGTACTTAACGAGTGCCTCACCCACAGTACTAAACTGACACCGTTACTTGACGAGTGCCTGACCAACATTAATAAACTGTAAAGTAAAGTTTGTTTTATTTAACGATGCCTCTAGAGCACATTGATTTTTATCTTATCATCAGCTGTTGGATGTCAATCATATGTTCATTCCAACATATGTATTTTAGAGGAAACCCGCTGCCACCACATAGGCTACACCTTCCAATAAGCAGCAAGGGGTCTTTTATATACACCGTCCCACAGACAGGACAACATATACCACAGCCTTTGATGAACCAGTTGTAGACCACTGGTTAGAATGGAAAATAGCCCAAACTGGGTCCACTGAGAACTGGGTTCACTGGCAGACACGCTACCGTTTGAGCTACATACCGCTCCACATTACTAAACTGATACTGATACTTAACGAGTGCCTCACCAACATTACTAAACTGATAGTGATTCTGGTACTTAACGAGTGCCTGACCAACATTACTAAACTGATAGTGATTCTGTTACTAAACTGATAGTGATTCTGATACTTAACGAGTGCCTGACCAACATTACTAAACTGATAGTGATTCTGATACTTAACGAGTGCCTGACCAACATTACTAAACTGATAGTGATTCTGGTACTTAACGAGTGCCTGATCAACATTACTAAACTGATAGTGATTCTGGTACTTAACGAGTGCCTGACCAACATTACTAAACTGATAGTGATTCTGCTACTTAATGAGTGCCTGATCAACAGTACTAAACTGACACTGGTACTTAATGAGTGCCTGATCAACATTACTAAACTGATACTGGTATTTAATAAGGGCCTGATACAGATAAAATGTACTGCTATTTAAGGGTGCCTGCTGGAATCAGAACTATTGATTAAATGCAAAGCTACTGATACACAGAGAAGTGTGTGAAGGTTTCTTTGCAATCAGTTTAGAAATAAGATCCAGCACTGACAAGAAATCTCTTGAGAAAATGGCTATGGTTTTGAGAGCAATTTATTACTGCACTGTTTACTTTGTTCCTGTATTTTATAGGAAATCTGATTATGTGTTGAAATCCTCTTTTTTTCAAGACGTTCATGTATAAATGGACAAATGCTTAACATCATACAGCACTGATGGATACCACGATTAACTTTAATTTATTTCTTCCGCTACAAGGTCTGAAAATACATTTTTTTTAATGCTTAACACTAACATTGCCTTTTATCTTTTTTTTTTTAATTTAGCAAAGTAAAATAACTTAATTCAATGAGTGTAAATAGATTTTTAAAAGCACAAATCTTAAGTGTTTTAACCACTAAAGGAGTGTGGATGAGGGGGATGTTGCATTTTAACAGTGAATTGAGGCCAGTGTTGTGAAATGTAAACATGCACCCATTATCCTAGCAGTCCACAAATGGGAATCAATATCAGGGCAAGTCCAGCGTGAGACAAACACTGTTTGATATTGATTTTAATAATCTTTGTTTCACCATCAGACACACAGCTTCAGTTCAGCAATTTAAGACAAAACTGACACAAACTATTATAATCAGCAAATATTTTCACAGACAAAACATTTTAAAATGTCTAAACATTGAAGCAGCAGTCATTCGAATTTTGTTGAACGTTTCCATCAATACAATGCTACATCTCACTACTCTTCTGCCTAACATTACCAATCTGACCTAATGAGAGAGCAAGAAACAATCTCCTTCAGCCTAATGCTGTATTGATCTTCCCATAGTTACTATTTACGGCTCTTCAAATTGCATTTTCCTTGGTCACTAATTTATTTAAATCTACATTTTATAGCTATTTCCACAATCATGTGTTCCATTATTTGTGACTGTAAGTGTAACAAATGAACTTCTTGTAGTAAGATAATGTTCATCCCAGTGCAGTCCAAGCAACCATGAGATTTCTTGCATGATCAAGGAGACGAATTTAAAAAAAAGATATTTATGAATTTGTGAGATCACAGCACTGGCTCTCACAGGATTGTGAGAACAATCTTATAATCTCTCTCACTTCAGGTGGATTATATACATCTACCTCAAAGATAACTATGTTGCCCTCTCAATTTCATGACAAATATTGTCTTTATAAAATGCCATTCATAACTAATTTTAAATAATCTTACATTCAGGTTTATTGCATCTATTATTTTTGCAAATAAAGACAAATTTGGGGATATTGATTTCATATAAGGATCAATCTTACAGCTATACATTTTGTTAATATGTTTGTTCGTAATCGTTTGAGACTGATATTGATACAAACCCCAGCACCACCAATGAAAGCAATCAATCATTTCATTGTCCAGAACCTACATGTATCTATGATGGATGTAGCTTTTCTCAGCTACTATCAGAACAACTCTCAAGGGCACTAAAATAACAAAAGCTAACTGATACGATAATCTGTTAGAGGAAAAGAAAACAGAAGTCAGAAGTTAGTGTACAGGCAATTGGCTCCCTGCTGACAGATGCACCTCTGTACAGATGCTACCAGTATTCAACAACAAATGGCTTGATGTCAAGGAATTCATGTCCAACTAGTTTCTAAATTATAACAACAAAAGAATTCTTAGCATGTTTTAAAATATAATGTACAAAATGCTTGGTGTTATATATTTAGGTTTTATTTGTTAAAAAACATCTTATTCGTGCTAATTTTAATATATAAGATTTTCTGAGACTAATTCCAACAATTAGAACTTGAGTTTTTTCATATAAATATGTTAAGTCTAGACTACAAAATAATCAGTTATCAACATTTTCATATTCATGCTAGGGTCACAAATTTAAATTAATCATTAAAATCCAAATTCAACATTTTAATTAGCACAATAATGTGATGAGGGTCTCTGAAAATTAATATGTATTAATAGGAAAATTATGAGGATTGTGAACCAACTGTTACATCTACAAGTATGATTAAATCACTCAATAAGGTCAATAGTACATGTACATTCTTACAGACAAATAAGATCATACAAGTATATCCTTATGTTGCTAGACTAAAAGTATGTGAAGACATCTTTCACAAGTAGCTTTGGAAAGAAACTCTGAAAAGTACTTGCAGCACTGAAAGAGTTTGGCAACATCATGAATGAACTGCACTGGATAGGGTTCAGTTGTTGACAGGGAGAGGTTCAGTGGATATTACATGATCTGTGTTTCAGATAAACATTATAATATCTCTATTAGTGATGCAGGTTGACTCGGTCAAAGGCAGGGTTCATTGACTATGGGTTTGCACCAACAGATACTCTACTATACCTTCTTATATAGGAAGTGCTGAGATGTAGATATTTGTCATGAATGATCACTCAGGTTAAGTAGAGGTTATTCAGATTCATTTAATGACTGATAATGGTATTTTTTATATTTATAAAGTATAAATAAAAACATGCTGTCTAGAATATGCAGGGCTATAGCTATTTTTCACTTCGATGGGGAGTGAGGGCAGTACGTCGAAAGAAAATATCTTGGTATTGGGTACTTTAAAATGGTACTTAGTTATTTTATATAGAAGTATTTTGTGTTTTTTGTGAATGTCCATCTAGCCCTCCCACTAGCTACATGTATATATGTAGTTTGATATGTCATGTTTAAACTTCTTTTATAAATATAATGTACATAGCACATGATAAGATGTAAAGACAGAAAAGTGATAAAAATGAATAAACTTCATTATAAATATTGTGACTGTACTGAATAAAAACAATAAACATAAATAAACTTCATTATAAATATTGTGACTGTACTGAATAAAAACAATAAACATAAACTTCATTATAAATATTGTGACTGTACTGAATAAAAAGACCTTTCAACAACATTTGTGTAATTGACATTGGTTGCTCTAAGTGTATTGAGATATTTCTGTCACTAAGATTGAAAAATCATGATAAACACATAAAACTGTTGCCTCCCAACAGATGTGATTTACAACCCAAACAAACCTGATTATGAAAACACCAACGCTGTATAACCATGGCAACCTCAGTTTGGAATAAATATTGGAAAATGGAGGCAATAAATGGCAACAAGAAACACCATGACACAAAATTGCAAACCATGGTGCATAATCATCTATTATATCTTTGTTTATAATTAATAATAATATGAGATGTTATATAGAAAGGCAAATGCCTCACTATTAAACCCACAAAATTTAAGAACATATGTCAACAGAAGCAATTCATGGATTTAAAATAACTTTTTAAAATATAACTGTCTCTTAGTCTTATATTATGATTAAGCTGGCAAGCAAATAATGTTATAGTTAAGAGCCTGAAACAGTACACCCATAAACTGAAACCAATTAACCAACTTTATCTTTATAATTTGCAATGATGTTCTATCAGTGCCAAAACAAGTAAATTACCCTCCCACTCCACCATGTTTCTCATATAAATAAACTGAGATTCAAAGTCCAGTCTTCTCTGTCAGCAGGTGACCAAGTTTGGCAGAAGTGTTATCACACTGTAACAATGGCATGAGGCTGCTGTTTTGTCCATGCAAAATTAAGGTGTTGCAGTATAATTGGCTGCAGGTTTGATTTACACACTATCCTGGGGGAATTAGGGCCTGTTAATACTGGGAGTCATTCCCTTGTACACCAGTCAGCATGCTGGGTTAACTAGCTTCTGTGTGTAGAGTATAGTCAATAGGCCAAACGAGGGTATATCTATTCCAGTAGTTTTATTATTAATACAAGATGTAAGTATGGCTGCTTTAAATAGTTATAAAGGGCAAAAATAGATGACAGGTTTATTTCCCTTCTGTATGATTTGCAGTTACCTGGGGTCAAATATTTCTCATATCAGTGATGTTTTCTTTCAGGTTCAAAATGTGTACTTAAGATTATTGGTATAATACAATATTCTACTTTCACATCTCTGCATTTCATAATGGCAGTCCCTTCCCTTCTCCCCTCTCCTCATTATAATACCAGTAACAATACATTATATATACTGGTAGCAACTGTTTGTCTTTTCTGTTACCGGTATACAGTTTATATTAGGAGTCTCTTCCCTTCTCTCCCCCAGTAACAATCTGTACCAATTCACTCATCTGTATTATATATACTGGTAGTAATCTTTTCTTTTTGCCATTATACATTTTATAATAGTAGTCTCTTCCCTTGCCTCCTTTCCTTTATAATGCCAGTAGCAATCTGTTCACTCTACATAACATAATATTATACTGGTAGCAATCTTTTCTCTTTGCTATTATACTGTTTATAATAGCAATCTCTTCCTTTCCCTCTTCCTCTTTATAATACCAGTAATCTACACTATATATACAGTTAGCAATCTTTTATCTTTGTTATTATACTGTTTATAATAGCAATCTCTTCCTTTCCATCTTCCTCTTTATAATACCAGTAATCTACACTATATATACAGTTAGCAATCTTTTCTCTTTGTTATTATACTGTTTATAATAGCAACCTCTTCCTCTCCCTCTTCCTCTTTATAATGCCAGTAGGAATATTGTATTGTCACTACTATACTGTTTATGACAGCAATCGTTCATCACATCAGCAACAATTCTCTTGAGTAGCTTCATAAAATCATTCCTTTTTTTGGCTCTTGCACTGGGAACAGAATATGTGTGGAGATTTAGTGTATTGAATCTCTGTTTATAGCAGAATTAGCCTCACCTCAGCTACTGTAAGTTTGTGTGGCTATGCAGCCTCACACCAGTTTCTGCTTTACAATGATTTAAGAGTACTTGAAAGGATTTTAGTGTGTGTTGTCTTGGCATCGCAGACAAGAAAGGTCACTTAAAGCGGATGTCTAATTGAATATGAGAATGTGAGTAATGGGTATTGGAAATACATTTGGAGTTTTCAGTAGCTAGCTGCATGAAGGAATGTATTGTCCTCTGTGCTGATGGATAATCAATGTAGCAGAGTTGTGTGTTTTGTCACTTGAATCATGTAAGTAAGGACAAATTCATTTTGATGTTCTCATCAATAAAACGCCTTCTTTAACAATAATTTTATTCATCATTAAATAACCTTTAAAAAAAAAAATTAATACATTTTATTAAAAAGGAACAACAAAACTGTCTTGATATTTAAAAAGACTATTAGTTGTAAAATGAAAATTGTATGTTACATGTATGTCTCTCTTCCCAAAAAGCAAATGGCAGGGGATTAATGTTTACACATGCCACTTGTACTAGTTATAGGGAAAAGAGATTTTATTAATATTACCTTCAATTAATAATCTATATATTATTATTGGTACAACACAATCAGAACCACACTGACTGAAACAACCAACTGTCTGCTATTGTTCAAATTAAAATCCACAATAAATTAAATTCTAATTCATAGTGAATTACATTTCAGAAATTACATACCAATACAAACGAATCTACACTCTACAAACAATCCAACCCTCGACATTAACGGTGGCCCGACACCCCCTTTTTAGGTCATTGGGCCAGTTCGGGCCATAAGTTTTATAAAATAGTGGCCCGACAGGCCACCAGATGTTGAATCATCGGGCCATTGCTCAATTATGATCATATCAAACCTTGTCATTAATTCTCAATGCCCCAAATAAACACAGTCAAATTTCTGCTTCCTGGCTGCCATCTGTTTTATTTGGATACTGTATATGCAAAACATTTCCTAATAAAATATATTGCGAACATGCCGATATTGTCACGAATTCAATTACATGAGAACTTATTTCCGATTTGACTGTGAACACCTTACCGTAATGCATTCTACAAATTATTATCTCGAACATCACAGTTCTTATTATTTACATTATTATACCGGTATGGTATATGTTTATCTCCCCATTTGTGAAGCATATGCCCTCTACCCCATTTCAAAATTATGCAGAATTACAGTCATATCAAATACCGCACTTTACGGTATTTAGGGCCAAGTTACAAGCAAAGTCACATGATAAGCGACATTATCAGTTTTATTTGTTTTTACAAATACATAAATATTTATAAATCCATATGTGATTATTCAACAATAATTGTGAATTATATACTTTGTTAATCTCAACGAAAACTTGTAAATACTATTTGTCTTTGCATCATGTGCATATGTTCAATCGATACAATGTCTTAACGGAAATACATATAACACGGGTATAGTATGCTGAGAATGTCTAAGTGTATAAAAGAAAGTATAACTGAAAGGAGTTTGGTAAATGATGCTCTTTTTCTTCTTTTTCTTTTTATTATTGGGGGACGCGATCGTGAACATGTAAAATGAAAGCTCGATTGCAAATGTTTTCAGCTGCAAAAATATTTTCGTATACTATATTCCTCGTGTTATCGGCTCCTACCGAATCGAATTGGTGCATTTCGTTACTTTCCGTTTCACTCCGGCCGTTGGTGTGATATATTTTTAATGACCACTGCCACCATTTTGGATGCCTGCTCTTTCCCGCAGTTAAGCCAAAGGGGACGTTTTTCTTTTTTTGAAAATCGTTTGAAATTCTTGGTCTAAAGGCAGCAACAGCAAAACAGAATTCAGGGGTCAAATCAAAAATGGAAAAATAATCTGAAGCGGGGTAGGGTTGTTAAATAAATAACATATAGAAGATTGTTCCAGATGATGGCTTGATAAAGGAGAAAAGTCTGCGGCATTCTTGAAGATCTGTTAATGAGAATGAAGGGTCAATAAGTGGGGAGGATGTGGGGCAGTTGGGAGGCAAGGGCATAAATTTTTGGGGATGGCGGGGACACATCCCTCCATTTTTTGGATGGGGAGATGCCTATATAATTATTCCACCACACACATTTTTTGCTTCAAAATAATGAAATTCAAATCTCTAAATAATAATCTTTACCAGCATTTCTCTTTATTGTATCAATATAACACTTAACCATGTGGTCTTAGTCAAATATAACACAGGGGTGGAGGGTGGGGGAGTGGTCTATAATGGCATCAGTTCTGGCGAGATTTTTGTATGCTCTGCCCCCCCATCCTCTTTCAGGAAGCGCTTTTCGCCATTTTGTTCAGTATCACTATACAAATCAAATATACAAAATAAGTAATTGCTGATCTGTTTACACTGATTATTCAAATTTCTTAAACAAAACTTAATGGGGGGGAGGACCAGTAACTTTTATGGGAGGTCCAGTAAGTTTTGTGGGGGGTGGGGGGGGCAGTAACTTTTGAAATCCACTGGCCCTCCAGACCAGTAGTTCAATAACCTTAATGTTAATCCATGCAATCTATAACAAAATTCCATAAAAAAGATATTCCCCACTTAAACTGCACCTATAATTAACCTATCAAATCTCTGTATTTCAGTCTGTAACTGGTGTTTACAACAGAAAGCAGGACAAAGTTTAGCATATAGAAAGTTGATTTGCTGTGAGACATACACATCCCTACATGCACTGGCTCACCTCAGTGGCTGATATCTAACACAATAATGAGTCAGTCTTCTTGTACTAACATTCCATCATTAAAACAAAATCTAACTTTTGAACTTAACTCTGCATGTTAAATCTTATTTAGTATCCTAATATAACTGATCAAGCTTATTTCTGACTAGATAAATGTTAACAGAATGTATGATAATAATTAGAAACCAACTGTCACAACCTTTCAGTCATGCACCTGACAAACTTCTAAGTAGGTCAGCAAAAGAGGTAGTAGAGTGTCAGCCTGATGTACAATGGGTTTTTGGTTCAATCCCCTTTAACAGATGCATTTAGGCTTTTTCTTGTTCTAGCCAGTGGTCAAAGACAAGAGTAACAGAGGTCTTGCTATGTACTGTTCTGTCTTGTCTGTGGCATATGAAATCTTCCTTGCTGCTATCAGAATTTTCTCGGCTTGGATACATTTTCTGAACTAGTGTCAGGTGTGTACCCACGGGGAGCATGTATGAACCTTTCTGGATGTAAACATGATACATACATGTACACACATACATAATCAGAATGAG
Source organism: Symmetromphalus regularis (assembly GCA_032355785.1). Lineage (NCBI taxonomy): Eukaryota > Metazoa > Mollusca > Gastropoda > Neomphalida > Neomphalidae > Symmetromphalus > Symmetromphalus regularis. The sequence continues at coordinate 17,140 of JAULBS010118364.1, read as the reverse complement.
TAGACTATCTGGTGGTAGCAGGTTTCCAATGAAGATTATGAGTAACAAACACCTTATTTTTTATACTTAATAGAATGTCTGGGGTGTCATTAAACAAATAATCCTTTCCTGTTAAGTTTATGTAATTGCAAATTAAGTCCCAAACATAACTGGTCTGAGTGCATCTTCAGAGTGTTTTTAAACCCTCTAGAAATAATATACTCTGCAATGCATCAGAGGGTACTGTTACAGAAGGTGCGGAGCAGGATATAGCTCAAACAGTAGCATGTCTGCCTGTGAACTGGTCGGTCGTCGGAATGATCCTTCTCAGTGGACCAATTTGCAGTTTGGGATATTTTCAGTTCCAGCCAGTGGTCTACAACTGGTTCATCAATGTCCGTGGCAAGTGCTGTCCTGTCTTTGGGATGGTGCATATAAAAGACCCCTTGCTGCTTATTGGAATGAGCAATCTATGTGGTGGCAGTGGGTTTCTTCTCAATACATGTCAGAATGACCATATGATTGACATCCAATAGCCGATGATAAGATAAAAATCAATGTGCACTAGAGGCGTCATTAAATAAAACAAACTTTACTTTTCTACAGAAGGCAAAAGAACAGATAATTGTTGCCCAACAAACATATGATCTAGAAATAGTAGCATATTTAGTTTACTGGCTGAATGATGGCCTAATCTTGATTTGTTACATTTTGATCTCATTATCATTTCAAATCTTCCTACAGTTTTGATAATGATAACAGCTACTTAGTTTACATTTTCCCAAAGACAATAACTAATTACTGTTGGGAAACAACACCTGTAGGCTAATTTAAAATATCTAAAAATTTACATTTGTATTTCTAGCAATGAAATTTTGACCCCCAAAACAACTGTGATCTTCCTTTAACAAAGTAAATATCATTCTAGTTCCATGTAGACATATGCACTATGCATATAAAATGGGACATTATACCAGAAATGAAGTTGTCTCAGTCTGTGGTCAAAAAGGCTAAAAAGAGAAAAGTTTAAGCAGAGTGGGTGATGGCGTGTCTCTAGATACATGTACACAGTAAGTATATATGTATACGATCTGTGTATTCTTGTCTATGGTAAATAGCAGTTTGGATCTCAGTATAAACTAAATATCTTTCAAACAAGCTGAGTTATTTTTCTGTGCTGGTTGTGGACTTGCTGACAAAGACACAGACTGACTGGCATGTCTAAATGAAGCAAAGTTTTTTACAATGACAAACAATATGTACCATCTGTCTGAGAAGTCAAGTTCACCTTTTCTGTTTCCTAGTGTTAGATCAGGTCAAGGTACACTATAGATTGTTTACTTATCTAAATGCATTTACAGTAAACATAAGAAGAATGTGTAAAAGAATATGACTCAATGACTATGCAAGCTAGTGATTAGAATAGCAACAAAAGACAACATTCTCAATGAATGCCAAAACTTATTTATTTCCACACAAAGTACAAATTATATATGTATGAAATAGAGATTACATAATGAGATCTCATAAGATATCAATTATATTATAATGGGTGTAAATAATAATAATAATAGTAAATTAAATATATCCATTATCTTGGGTTTATGCAGAGGGTTTGGACTGTTGCATGGTTGGTTTTGAGAATGTAAGAGAAACTTGCCTTGCTCCTGGTCATTTTCATATATCTGGGTGGTTATATTAACCTGCTAAATCAATTAAATAATTAACCTGAAACCAATTTGATAGTTGGTAAACTTGACTGCTGTGCCATATAGATCTATTGTTTTTCAAAGCCTAACACATATCTTACCTGCCTTGTGACTGACATTCATGGTTAAAACTCTCAAACTTAAAAGTTTAGGCAACTCTTTCAAAGATATATCACCTTTAAAAAGTCTATTTGGTTTAGATTGGTTAACCATCTAAATTTGCATCTAAATTAATTTAAACATTCGACTGATGTGATTAAATTTATCTAAATGAAGAAACTGATAGTATTAATGTTTGAACTAAATTACAACGTAAATGTTCCCAAGTTCATCTGTACCTCCTTCCCTTTCCCTACTTGCCCTGGGCACATTCTCTATCTGGTACAAAGTGTGTTCTCACAGTAAACGTGTATGAACCTTTCTGGATTTATATGCAAGCATACATACATACATACATATACACACAATCATTCATCGTGAATGAAAATGAATGATATAATATGATTTAACATGCATGATTTGTAATATAATTAGAATCATATGGAATCGAGTTTTGTAATCTATTTCTTTACCCTGATTGAGTTTACATGCAGGGCAATTACTTTTCTTAAGAACTGAAAACATTGAAGAAAAACAAATGATCACAAAGATTCAAAGTGTGCTTGTGCCAATGCACTCCTTTCTGTTTACAAGTATGTACAACTTCAAAAACTTGTTTAGTACACTGCATATATGAAAATAATTGTTCAGAAATACTTTTTGTAAACGTTGCATTTTTGAAGATCTATCAGTAGTTTAAACTTAAATTAGTGAACATATATTCAAGCAACAAACTAAACTAGACAAACTAATTCATTTTTCCTTTGTTGATACACAGTGTGCTGGACTTGATTACAGACAACCTCATAGTCTATGATTAAACCAGCAATATGTAACTAAATTTGAGTTTCAAAGGCACACAAATAATTATTGGTATATTGAAAATTAGGCATTGGTGTAGAATTTATAAGTAAATCAAGTATTTATAAGTTAAGACTTTCTACTTTGATACTGTCAGTTTTGTATTCAAAGAAAGCTTTATAATGTTGGTAATTTGTTGTTGCTTCTTAATCACTTGCTGACTTTTCCGTGGCCTTGTCATCACCTGTGGCTCAAACATGCTTATGATAGGATCAAGGTGTTTACCAGGAGCCAGTCTGTCTCACTCAGATTTAGTGATGCCTAATTTACTGTTAGAGAGACACAAATTACTAACAGATCTAATTCACTGTGATAAGCATACCAAATCAGCTTTTGGTGGATTATTGTGAGATTTGATGAGACCACTTGAAAAAAACCCAAACATTATGTGCTTGCACATTTTCACGTGCTCAAAAACGATTAAAGAACAGTGTTTGATGAGTGTGATTAGAAATAACCAGTGTAATGGACAGATCAACAACATGAATACATGAACCAAAAGACTTGTAAAATGTGTATGTACTTTGTATGTTCCTTGTTGTTCAATATTCTGCTGATTACGATCACTAAGCAAGGTAAACTGTAAAGTTTACATTTATTTACAAAAGTTGCAGAATCAAATTTATCTGTAATGTTATTATGATAAAGAAATGATGATTTGCTTATACACACACCTACAGATTAACTAACACATCTGATTACATGACTCATAAGAAACTCCTGTATTTCTTCTCTGTGTGTGTGTGTGTGTGTGTGTGTGTGCGGGTGCATGTGCATGTGTGTGTGCATGTGCGTGTGTGAGTGCAAATGCTGTGCCTTCCTTATCTTCAGGCAATCCAAGCCAGTAATTGGAATGCATCTCAAACAACAAATTTCAACCTCTGCTCAACTAAACATTTTATAATTGAATTCAGAATTTTACTTCTGTGACATTGTAAATGTGATTTATTATCTTTTTCTTTGATAACTAAAATCTATCATATACCTGTAGCACTACCTGTTGAAATTACTTTTATTAATGTATTTTATAATTCTTTACAAATTACATGCACACATTGCATTTTTATTCTGTCTCATAATCAAACAACATTGACAGTTTAAGTTGAAAAAAACAGTTTAAATGATTGATAACTCAGCACAAGAACAGCTGGTGTGGAATGAATGATTATAATTGCTTATGAAACCTGCAGTATCCATTTCACGTGTGCATGCATCAGCATCACTCCACATATATCAGTGCTGTGTGCAATATATCATGCAACATTTGTAGGAGGCAGTAGGGAAATAACTGGTTTATTACGTCAGCAGGTAACGGCTGGCTGGTTGGTTGGGTGTCAGTATGAACCTGTCTGTGTGTTGATAGGACTTGTGCATGGGGTTTGTACCAGTGTGTGGATCATAAAACTACTGCTGAAAGATGAGTACATGTGTGAGAAACAGCTGATCATGATGTCAGACACCATTCATAGGTCTGTGAGTACACCATTGTTTAAACGATGTTATACCAATGTTACCACATTGTTTAAACAATGTACAACTTTCAACAGGATTGGCCTCAACAGGAAGGTTGACTAATCTATTTCTGGAGATACCTTTATAAGTTAGAGCATGTGTTAAGAAATAGGGCAGGTAAGGCATTTCAAGTTTCAGTTAACAATCTACATATATATTTGTAACTATTTGTAACGATCATTAAAAGGTATATTTAGTTTCTGTTTGTTATATTTTTGTCAAAGTACATCATGTATTAATTAGTAATATAGGTACAGTTATAATAATGACAGTACATTTTGCATGCTTTTCAACAATACATTTATTAACAATGTTATATTTGATGAGATCTTACACCCTTGTAAAAATATTGTTTGTAATTTTTTCCATGTTTATTGTATATCCAGCATACTTCATAACACTGTCCAGGATATGTTTCATCAGCTTTGACTACCTTTCCTGGACAGAAGTTAATCTTAACTCACTGTATACTAACATGAACTGCAGAGAAAAATCAACAGATAAAACACCTATTTCATTTTATAATTAAAATTCCTTTGATGAGGTTTGGTACTTATTTAGTTAATACAGTGTAACTTTATTATAACAGTATTTAATTTATTTGAACATCATACACTTGCAAATGATAAAATCTATATATCAATTATCATGTATATGAAGTAGTTTAGGTAAATGAGACTGCCATCAAAGTTAGGTGATACATTTGGTATTAATTCAAAGCAAGAAATAAATATAAATCACAGTTAGGAAATAATCTGATAATCTTTTCATTTGCTTATTTCAATAGTTCTGTGATGTAAACAGTTTACGAGCAAGAACAATCGGGTTTATTGCTACTCATATTCATTAAGCTACCCTTTAAACCAACATCAAAAGACAGAAACACATAGAATGATCTTAACAATGCCATACTTTAGAAAAATAAATCTGGCAATTAAGTTTTAAAAGCATTTGTTCAAGTGATTAAATTTTCATAGAAATAAAAGCACTTAAAACCCTAAGTTGTATTTTGGAATTACACTAGTCTTATCAAAAAGCCTACATAATTTGTTTATTCTGTTTGACTGGCAATCAAAATTATTCGTTAAATTTAACATCTATTAAAACATCTATCCCCTCTATACCTCCCTTCCTGGGGGGTGTTCTCAACTTTTCGACCTCTCTCCTAAAAATTAACCTACAGGTAACTCCCATGTGCTTCAAACTTCAGTGAATAGAGATGGGGTGGGGTGGGGGGGGAGGGGAATTAAATTAACTAACAAATCCATGATGTTAAAAAAACAAGAAATGTATACTGAAATTTCCTATCTGATGTCTCACCCAGAAATACTGACCAAACACACAAATTTCTTTGGACACAAACACTGATAAAGTTACAAAAGAATTAAAATATCCTCCAATTAAAAATTAAATATCCAAATAGATTACTTGATAGATTTGCTAATGAAATGGTTCATTACTGGATTGAGAAATAAAATATCAAATGATGGCATAACTAACACAAATGTCCCTCATCTGTCTTTCCCTGGGAATACAAATAAATTGCCAATAAAAACTATCTATTCAGTGTCAGTAATGAGTTTCCAAGGAAACAACTAGATGACAGCCATTGTGTGCTGCTCAGGTGAACACTGTGAAACGGTGACACTATAAAAGAAGGTGAAAAAACTATCATTATGAGATGAGTGTTTTGATGGACATGGCTGAAGCAATCTGTCCTTGGTGATCACATTCTGATATTGAGATCGATTTATTAGATTTCGATGGATACAGCCACAATCTAACTATGCTCTATAAGCATCAACGGTCAGCTTTCACTGGCAAAATGGAGCCTGTAGAAATCAGTTTGAGAGTTATGGTAATAACAGTGGTTAAATGGAATGACAGTTCACAGTGCTGTATGTCTTTGTGTTGTTTTGATGGTAATACAACATACTGACTTTATATACAAACAAAAATATTTTCATTTGTAGGGGGGGGAGGGGGTTAATCCACAATAAGTCTGTGTATGCAAAACAAACTGCAATCCATATGGTATAATTATGCATTTTATAATACTATTTTGTTTTATCTTTTCAGAAACAGCCCTGAAAATTATCACCAAATATGAAGTAAACCCAAATGCCATGACATGTTCACAGTTACATCCTTGAAGTATCTAAGTAAACCATTCGTGATGAACTAGAACAATGGCTGCACTGAAGCACCAAGGGAGACTACTATTACTGAGTGTCCTATGGCTGAGTGTAGCAAATGCTTCAAACATGTGTACAACCACTCATCATTCAGATTACTCGGATGCCAACTGCAGTTCCTTGAACTATGAATACATACCATGGGCTTTACATCAAGACATCCAGTTGCTGGATATGAGTCACAACACACTTGCAGTACTTGTGGAAAATAGTTTTATGAAATATTCACCATTAAGAAAACTTCTTTTGGGAAACAATAAAATTAGTAAAGTTGAAGAAGGTGCATTTAATAAACTATCTAATCTTCAGTATCTGGATCTGTCTGGCAATCTGCTGAAGTCTGTTCCAACAGATGCTTTACAGAACATGCCAAACCTTATTCAACTGTATCTCAGTGGAAACAGTATTACACATATTGAAAACAATGCATTTCTAGGACTACCCTCTCTCAAACTGTTACACTTGGAGGGAAACTATCTGCGCTATATTCAACCTAATGCATTCATTGGCTTGAATTTACTTCAAAATTTAGAACTTCAAAACAACGCTATTCAGTCACTTGAAGATGGGCTTTTTCAGTATTTTGATTATCATTTGATGACAATCAGACTGTACAATAATCCTTGGTTCTGTGATTGCAGGATACGGTGGCTAAAAATCTGGTTAACTAACATGACTGAGCTGTATAAAATAAGATGGCAATTCCCTGCTTTAGAGCCTAAATGTGACGGACCATCTTTGGTCCATGGCAAGACATTTGCAGCTGTTTCCAAAGATTATTTCGCTTGTCCTGTTGAAATGTATACAAGTGGTTCTCAGCTGACTGTAAAGCCAAATGAAGATGTGAGGATGTATTGTAAATATTTCTCTATTCCCGAAAGTGGTGCAATATGGTATAAAAACAACAAGAAATTAAATATCTTCAAAAGTGATGAAAAATATTCAGTTTCTGAAGTTGGCTCATTTACAAAGGATAGTGTGTTAGAAGTAAAACAATTTCAGTATGATGATATTGGATTTTATAAATGTGTGGTGAAAAATATTCTTGGTGCCAGTTCAATCACCTATACTGTGACACTAGAAGGAGTTGATCCCAGCTCCATTACTCCTGCTGCAGCACTATCCAACGATGCTGCTGAGGCAGCTGTTGATGTAAAAAGTATCATTATTGCTGTTTCAGTTATTGGTGGGTTACTCCTCCTCATGCTGATTGTTGGTGTTATTGTCTGTGGAACAGGTCGGTGGCGGAGACGTCAGCAACAGCAAAAACAACAAATAGCTCTTCAAGTTAAAGAGCATTTTATTACAAATGGTGATGTCTCGATGTCCAAGTCAATAGATAACAGTGACAATGCAGATTCTCATTCTAATGATTCCAATCACAACAAAGACAAAGTGAGCATGCCAGACCATGATGAATCAGCAATGTTGAATACTTCTGTATCAAACATTTATCACAATCCAACTTCTCCAAATGGAAATACATACATATCATTTGGCAGTGAACTCTCTGATCCAGAGGATTTGAGTCAAATGTATTCCACATTTCATAGCCAACGTCCCCCAGGATCACATACAGAATCCACCACACCTCTACTTGACAATAATACATCTTCCTTCTTTGAATCAGGTGACCCTTTTAATGACTCTCAAAGGATGTACTCGTTACAACATAGCCCACAGAGGCCAGCAAATTATTATAAATCAAATGGACACATCCCAAGAACACCAATTAGTGCACATTCTACACAAATATACAGAGATCCGGATTATGATGACTACACAGACCCATATTATAGAGATTATCAGGACTATGAGGAATATCAAGATCCAAGAACTGAACGTTTTAATAGGGATGATCAAGATCCAAGAACAGCACGGTTTAATAGGGATTACCAGGATCCAAGAACAGAACGTTTTAATAGGGATTATCAAGATCCAAGAAATGAACGTTTTAATAGGGATTACCAGGATCCAAGAACAGAACGTTTTAATAGGGATTACCAGGACTATCGGGACCTTCAGTACCCAAATACAAGGACCATGCCCAACCCACAACGAGTGCTAAATACCAAGAAAAGTGTTTCTGTTGGTAACTTACAGTATGGTACACCAGGTCCTAGAAAGCCACCAAGAGTTTCTAAGTCTAGGGAACATGTGTTAGATAGTGAGTGTGACACAAGTAGTGAAATTGAACGAGTGCTAGAACTGGCCGACAGACCAAGTTATGTTGTTGATAGGCCAGGATTCCTGGGTATCACACCAGGAACTCCTGTCTAACAAACACAAAGTCAAATTTGTTAAACCTGGGATACATATATATATATATATATATATATATCATGACACCTTTCATACAATGTCAGTGTCCAGTACATTAAACATGGGATATATATATACATGTGATACCTTTTATACCATGTTGGAGGGTCCAGTTCATTACATCTACACGTGACACTTTTCTTTCAAAATCATTTACATGTACTCTTTTTGTGCATTAAGAAAAAGACTTTGCATTATATTTCAGGAATTTTGATCTTCCACAAAATTGGTAATAATTTTTAACAACATGTATTTATATTTCAGACAAAGAAACATGTGTTTATAGATCAATACCAGTTTAAAAACTGTATATGATCATTTTTTGTTCATTTACAAACTGTATAAAGTTATTGATGTGTGTAAAGCAGTGATGTTCTTCATCAAAGTAAACATTTACCAAGTTCAATTTTTATTATTACACCATGATATATATTTAAGTTATATATGAATAAACTCACTGAAGCTTAAATTATTACATTTTTACATACATGTAGGTACAACATCAAGAATATAGCTGGGCCCTGTTTCACAAACATTGTCGTACGAAAGCACGTGCGATATCCCGTACAAACGTTATACAATTTGTCATACGAGTGTTGCTTGAAATGTTTGTATGTCTTGTCGTAAACATGTATTCGTATGAAAATTCTTATAAATGAAAACATTGATCCACCTACAAATTTCTCCTATTCGGCTAATGAAAAGTTAACAGAAATAGCACCCTATCTACATCATCAACTGAAGTTGAACATCCACTTGTTGAAATAGAAAGGCAAAGCATAAAAGTACCTCAAAAAATATTAGAAGTACAAAAATGTTTATTACAGGTTGAAAAAAACAGACTGAAAATTAAAAAAACCAGACTGGAAATGGAAAACAAAAGTTGGAAATGGAAATATCTAATCAATAATTAATAATCAAAAAAAAAAAAAAATCACGGTCTCAGTGTAGTGTTGTTATGAACATATTGAATGATTTTTTGTTTGGGTGGATTTGTTTTTGTTTTTGTTTTGTTGTTTATATGACACAAGTAGTGTCAAACTCTTTTCATGTTAAAGTGTCGAAATTAAATGTTTTTAATCTTGTATTTAATCTGCATTCATCTACCAATCCATCCATCCATTATTCCATCCAAACACCAATCTGTCTATCTATTCACTTACATGTACGTAAGTGTGTGTGCATTGTTATACACATACACGCACGCATGCACCCAAGCACACATACATTGAAATATATGGAATACAAAAAGTCACACAATGATAACCAAATATATATATTATAAACACACACTCATGTATATATATTGACATTTACCATTTATGGTACAATCAATAATTTTTAGGCAAACTCACTTGCACAATTAAGCAAAGTCTAGCAGTAATTCCATTAACTTCTTCTACAGGCGCAGATGCAGGATTTCTAAAAAGGTTGTCCAAATGTGGATTTCTGAGAGGGGGGTCCAAAAGTATTGAGTGAATAGAAATAAGTAAAAACATTGTAAATTTTCCCCTCATAATATGGTAAAAAAAGAAAAAAATTCTAGAATAAGGGGTTGGGGGGTCCTGGGTGCGCTAGTGTTCAATATTGTTATTATTTTCATGATTGCCAAATATTCGTTTTCTTGAGGCTAAGGCATGTCATGTTTCATGCATATGTGAAAACATGCAGTTGCAACGATATCAGTGAAAGTTATGGTGAAACGAAAGCCGTACGAGTGATCCGAAGCTGTCATAGATTTACGATATTTGTTACGAATTATCGTATGCACGAAGATTTTTGAGAAACACCTGAAGTGGTCGTACGATCATTGTACGACTAGATTTACTCATATGAAGATTTTGTGAAACAGGCCCCTGGTTTGCTATTTATTAATAGTGTGTAGTTTAATACATCACTATCCTGGTATGCTGATCAGAGTGCAACTCATTTAAGAAGTATTTTATGAATGTGCATAGATTTTGGTATGGTATATACCTAACAATATACAAATGATGAGTATTTATGTACTGAAGGGAAAGAGACCACTAGTCACGTCAAATATTATTTTATTCAAAATGTTATAGTGTATTCCAAACTGAAAATGTCACAAACTGCATTTAGATGTGTGCAGAAAATGCTAATGTAAATAATTCCTCTTTGTGCATTTGGAAGCATGAAGACATTGAGGTTGTGTACATGCATGTATTTATTAATAAATATGATAATTTTTTTTTTTTTTAAATTTGTAATTAAAGTTTCAAAGATCTGTGATTATAAATCTTTAAGAATTTGGTTTTTAGAATCAAAGATGTTTTTTTAATATATACATGTACATGTATGTACACATGTATGTACCTGCCTGTTTAGAACTACATCATGGGCTTCTCACCCGTATAACAAAATCCTTACACCAAAGCCAGTCTACTACCTGCTGGCAAACATATAACTGCATTCTGAGATGTGAAGATTGTTTTTATTAGTCTGCATAAACAAAGCACACAATAAAACAACACTTCCATTCAAACTGAATATGGTCACCATGTGATGTTTCCATTTTCACCTTTTCCCATCGTTTTTGGATATCAGCCAAATAACAAAGAAAATAATACAGTATTTGGAAAAGAATGATTCTATTCAATATATGAAAACAACATAAAAAGTATAGTGTATGTACAAGTACATGACAAAAGAAAATTTAATTTAATTAATTTCTGCTAAGTCATATTGATCTCTTCTAATTCTGCTTTGTGGCCATTTTTCTTTCAAGTTGAACATTAAAAAAAGGTACACTGCATAATTTGATAAAACTGCAAGCATCTAATGTTTCAAAAGACTGGTTTAATAGTTTTAAAAATTAATGGTTTCTCGGTGCACTCCAATAACAATGTACAGATTTGGAAATTGAAAAATGTTGGCTACTGCTGATAGATAGCAGTTCAAAGATAAAACTCTCTGGTGCTTATTTGCAGTACTTTATCTTGAATAATTAAAATGTTTTTAAAATTATTTTTGTCTTCAAAATTCCTTCCTAACTATCTGCCACATTGCTATGTCCAATATGTCTGAAATATTTGCTAGAAGTAGAGGTCTGATTTCGTTTTTTTTTTGCTTTATATTTCATAATACACAAATTAATCAAGAGTTTTTATTTGTTTGTTTTTTAAACATTAGATATAAATCTAGAGTATTATCACACCAGGAACTTACAATTAGATTTAGTAACATCTGTAACTGGGTGATCTGAGAAACAAAGACCAACATTTTAAAATACTTTTTTTCTCTTTTTTTTGTCGTTTATGAGACAGTATCTGAAAGAAGCACCATCACATTTGAGTTAATGACAACTAATTACTTAATTATCAATAAATTACTATGGAGTTAACCAGAGAAATACAAGTGTTTTGAATGGTGCAAAACAAAGACAAAGAAACCCAGTACCTGTTTTTTGCAAAATACGTAAAACTTTTCCTTTATCATTTACACAGATTTTTATTCAGATTACAATTGCTCAAGTAATTTATTTTTCTACATGAATGCTCAAATAGTATACATTTATATGTATATATAATTGTTTATTATATTATAAATACACATATATTTGTTGTTTTTTTAATTAAAAAAATGATATGACAAAAATTATATCTTTTCTACCAAGTCCATAATGTATATACTCAATATAATTAACTGATTTAAACATTTGTTTTACTGATAAATTTCAATACAAGCTATTCCCGTTCTTTTGCCCACACATTATGTTTACTTTAATAAAAATAAAAAAGTGAATTTCTTCTTATCATAAAAAAAAAACCTAGATTTTTCCAGAATGTTAAAGAATAGAAATGGATAAAAGTATATGAAGTGGTTAGTTTTATTATTTCAAAATGTTCCCTGGTGTTGTTGGGGAGAACAATAACTGCATGTACATAATGTAGTAATACAGTAATACTTGTTTTGGTTTACTACTGCTTACTGTGACCGAGTCATTATATAGGTACAATGTATATCATGGCATTAATATCTGCTGATGGTTCATACATGCCTACTGAAGACATACTGTACAATACCAGAAAGTCAAACCATTTTTAAAGTGGCTATGGCACCTCAGACTGGCTTGCCTGAATTGAAATTTTTTTATTTTTGAATTGTAAAGTTTATAAAGGGTTGAGGAATACTGTATACTGACATGTAGATAATTTTATATATTTTTTATTATTATTATTTTAATTACAGTCAGACCTGTATGTAATAACTACCAAATAATCTTACTAAAAGTGTTTTTTAGATCTATACATTTATATACCAGATAAATACATGACTTTGAAGGGACATATCTAAAATGGCTTTTAAAAAGGTAGCTGTTATATACAGTTGGCTGTTAGACAATTTTCTACTTATATGATTTAATTTTAAGACAGTTAATATTTCATGATTTACAAATTGGCTTCCAGTCAGAAATTAACACTCAAATTGACCCTGATCACTTGATATGGACCAGCTACAATACTTTAAAAAAATTTTTTTTTTATAAAGTGATGACAATAATTTGAACAAGTATTGCTATTAATAATTATTTGGTAACTATATATAATTATATCAATTTGTAATGACAATTTAACAAATGCTGCAAAAAGACAATACAATTTTTCCCAAACTCACCAAATCTTAGTATTCTCCAGAATTGGCCAATATATCCATATGATAGTGGTTTAATACTAATTCATCTTAACTGTGCTACATGGCCCTGTGGCATAAGCATACATGTGTAAGTCTACAGGTTGAGTACCATCATCAATTCATTTTGTCTTGTTCATAACATTGTAAATTGTATGCATTTTGTCAATGGATCCATAAGAGTTGTATGTAAAATATGACGGCTAAGGAAATAATAATTTAATTTTGTTAGAACTGTACTTTGTTAACAATGAACATTGTTTGCTTATTTATTGTTTGTTTGTTTGTGTCTATGTTGTATAACAAGCAGCAGAAGCTCAGAATGAAGCTAATAAACATTTCACAAATGCATTAATTTAGTTGGTTTTATGTTTTTACTTACTGTTAGCAATTTTTTTCAACTGCAACTCTTGAAATTAAGAAACTGACCACAGCATTTGCATATATATATAGTAATTTTACTGTTAACATATTTTTAACTGTAGGCTGTAAACAAACTTTAGTAAAATTATGTTGACAGTTTAGTATTTGTTCTGATTGTTTAAGTTGTGAATGATTTATTCTCAATAATAATAATAATAAAGAAAATAATTTAAAAAGAAAAGAAATATTAAATTAGCACCTGTCACTACTAAACTATTTTGCTATATGTATTAAACATGTTAAAATAAATATACTGCATAATATATTTATATTTTTACAACAGCAGTACAACTATATGGAGGCTTTTATATCAGCTTTGCCAATGGCTGCTCTAAATTTTGAGGGTTAAAAATGTGAAGAATTCAGTCACTGAAGAGATAGAATATGTACATGAAAGACTGGATTCAGGTCCTAATGCTAATCCATGTCCTTTCATGTCTATTTTGATGTCACAGTCGCATGCACAGATGTACACAAACTTGTTAATGTCTTCCATAATGAGAGCACTGATCTTTTATCTCATTATTGTTCTATTATTATTCAATTTATGTCAAATGGTGATAACCCATTTCATGCACAGAAATGATGTTATGATACTTCTATATTTATATTTATATTCCATTCAGATTACTTCAGTTATAAAACAAATTACCACCTTTAAAAAAAGTAAACATTTGGACAGAGAGAAAAAAATGTCATTCAAATGTTTCAGCTGCTGTAACCTGCATGAACAAAAGCATAACATTTCGAGTACAAATGTTACATGACTGTGCGACTAACAACACTTCAGTCTATCTGGATCTTTTACTCACAATAATAATGATATAAAAAAAACATTTGCTGTTATTTTTCTTTCAAATTAAATATGTGAGAAAGCTTTAATAATGTACCCACATGGATTGACTGCTAACAAATATATACTGATATCAATAAAGTTAGCATTTGAAAAATATACTATAAATCTTGGCTGACCTAATCTGCATGCCCTGTAGCACAAACATTATTACCTTACATGTTGGTATGTCATTATATGATTAACTCATGGCAACTCAGTCTATCTGGGTTATTTGTTAATAATATAAACTTTTTTTTCTTTTTACTTGGTTGCTTTTCTGCAAACAAGACACAATACCATAGTCTTTGATATACATGGGTATCAGCCATGAATGAATTAGAATGGGTAAAATAGATCTACCAAGAAGGATGTATCATCTTGCAGATCAAAAGGATGCTTTACCACCAAGATGGATCTAGGGCCATATTTTACAAACATCTTAAATTTTCACTTAATTTTCTAAAATCGGTTTACCCAAGTCAAAAACATAAACCTTTTTTGATAGGATGTAAGTCAAAACTATAGTGTTTTTTTTTAGCTAACTTGTTCCTTGATAAATACAGTCCCTGATCTCTATAAAATGATGAATTAAAGTTACTTACCTTCTGAATGATGTGCTCAAAATTAATCCCAAGCTCTGAAGAAAAATAAAGATTGATTATATTATAACAAAATAAACCAAAATATGCTTCCACAACTTACAAATTACTTCTTTAATCTAAAAATATAAATTAAAAAAAGTAGGTAATTTTGTGTAGTTTTTTTTTAATCCACAAGACAACATTAAATTTTACTCTGATTACCAAGACAATTTTAGATTGGCCAGTCAACCAGATTGGCTGCTATTATGCCAAAAGTGAAGATATATGTTACCCCACAAACAAAAGAAAAGTAAAGTTTGTTTTATTTAACGACACCTCTAGAGCATACTGATTTTTATCTTATCGGCTATTGGACCTCAATCATATGGTCATTCAGACATATTGATTCAGAGGAAACCCACTGCCGCCACATTGGGTACTCTTTCCAATAAGCAGCAAGGGGTCATTTATATGCACCGTCCCACAGACAGGACAGCACATACAATGGCCTTTGATGAACCAGTTGTGGACCACTGGTTGAATGGAAAATAGCCCAAACTGCAAATGGTTCCACTGAGAAGGATCAATCCAATGACTGACTGGTTCATAGGTGGACATGCTACAAAATGAGCTACATCCTACTCCCCCACCCCACCCCACAAACAAATAATAATGAAACTAGTGATACATTTAGTTCACTGACCAAATGGTAACATGGAAGAAAATAAATATTTTTACCAGCTTTGTGACTCAGTTATAGTCTTTGTATTGGTAACTGTTTTTAACGACACCACTAGAGTGCATTGATTTATTAACCATTGGCTATTGGAAATCTGTGTTGTCAGGCAGGTGACTTAATACCAGGAGCAACCAGCTGACCATAAAATGCACACTCTTATGTGTTTGTATTGAGTTAGTAATCACATCATATACCAGTATTTTGTAAGTTGAAATTTTTTTTTTTAATAGAGGCAAGATGTGATTATTGATTCCCTTCCATGCTTTTCACTGGAAAGTAAAACATCCTGTTTGGGTGATAATGGTATTTTTACCATCACTAAACAGAAATGTAGACATTTAAAAACCTTCTGATTGTACATCTATTTAATAAAGCACATGACATGGTACAAATTAATATCATTAAATACACTGTTAACATTAATGTGCATATACAATATTTATTTCCAGTTTGTACCATACTATTTGATTGTATGATGATAAATATATATAGTTACATTCCATTAATTGTGTTAAATACATTAACATTAATGTGCATACATAATATTTATTTCCAATTTGTACCATACTAGTTGATACTGTACTATTTGATTGTATGATGATAAATACATGTAGTTACCTTCCATTAATGGTGGTTCATCTTCATAGTTGTTGGTGGCTGCTGCAGCATCATATGGACTGGTACTTGGAGTCATGATAGAACTTGAAAAGCCTGGTTGTGGAGAGGACATCTGTCCCTGGGTGTCCATGCCATAGCCTTGGTTGTAGTCAAACTGCTGAAATTGCCTGAAAAAAATAAAAAATATATATAGTGTCATAAAGTCCTTGTATTAAGTATATTGGTTAAATGGCTGCACTAATTGTCATGCTTATATCTAATCAAGGTTCAAAAGCATGCTGTCCTCAGCACATCCCTCAGTTCCCTGTAATATCTATCCAGGACAGTGGTTAGTGTCAGTAGAAGAGGTGAATCTTGCTGCTCTTATTGATAAGCAGCAAGTGATCGTTTATATGCACCAGTGAAAAGCAGCAAAGAATATTTTACGTACACTATCTCAAAGAAAGAACAGCACTAACCACAGCCTTTGATAAACCAGTTGTGTACCACTGGTCAGTATAAGTGTTATAAAAATTACATGCCTCAGGGTTTCACATTTGAAAAGTAGAGGAGAGCTATAAATCACTCCCCAAGTAAGGTTCAGGGGAGCTTTTTAGCACTCCATAATCACACCC
>JAULBS010118353.1:0-14409 GCA_032355785.1 Symmetromphalus regularis | reverse complement strand
AACTGGTTTAACAAAGGCCGTGGTATATGCTATTCTGTCTGTGGGATAGTGCATATAAAAGATCCCTTGCTGTTTATCGAAAAAAGCAGCAGGTTTTGTGTCTCCTACTAACATTAACCTCTGTCCTGGACAGACAGCAAAGGAAGCTGAGTTGTGTGCCCATGACAGAATGTTTGAACCTTAATTGGATATAAGCATGAAAATAAATACAACCAACCAAACCCCCCACCATCCCTTTCCCACCTAAATTTGTACACTTAAAATGTTCATTTATGCAGGATTTCAGTTGACATTGTAACAACATAAATTTATATTCTATATATTATCCCTCTTCACTGAAGCATTCATTTTATATTTATTTATTATTTTCTATCACATTTAAACTCTTTTGCACAAAATTTTTAGGCTCTGGTTATGTATAAATAACTTCTTTTTTTAGGGGCAGACATTTTGTTGCAATGAGCATAAATTGGGTTAAAACAAAAACTGTTACTTAAAGTTATTTTATATTGAAAAAACATTGTTGTGTAAATGACTGGGAAAGATGCTGTCTCACCTCCCCATCTATAGCTATGGCCCTTGTGTCAGTTGTGAAAATAAAATAGTGTTTATGTAATAATTTAACTTATGTATCACTATACTTAATTTTTTCTGAATAAATTTTTACTGCTGTCTACATTGTTGTTGCCTTCAAATATTTATTATTTTATACATCTTTACAAATAATTATTTTACGAGTATGTTAGATTTACATATTTTTACACTTACATCCAAATAAGATTCAAGAATACTCTCACAGGCTCACAACTCATCTCTCTGTGCTGTCTGTCTAGGAAAACAGGTAATATTTAGTATGAGGGAGGAAACCTGTTGCTGTCAGGCAAAGAGGTAGCATTTTTATCAACAACATAGAAAGTTGCTAGTCCCTATGAAATATCACTAAATTGATTGGAATTATACAAGCCTCATGTGACCAGGCAAAGTGAGTAAAACTTTTGCTTTGATATTGCTGACTTTGCCCTGTGACTGTGTCTTGCAGCATGAGTCACCTTGTAAAAACAGAGGCCACTTGTTTAGCTGTGTTGCATTCATGGACAAATGATCAAGAATTGAAAAAAAAAGGAAGCTATTAATTTAAGCCATTCTGGATTAATTAAGCCAGTACTTATTGCCGTTTACTTCTTTGAAGTGTACACAATAATAATTCATACTTATTGTCTGAAAAAAAGGCTTCCTAAGATTTAACATAAAACAGAGTTTATCACTAAAATAATGACAGTCACAAACATGTCATTAAGAAGTTTGTTAGGTGTGTTGAAATCTTCCGATTGAGATTTACCAAATAAGAGTATAAAGCAAAAAAAGGTGACCAAATGCTTAGAAACAGAAACATTAATATTAACAAGTATTTGTACTTTTAAAAACCAAGTCTCCCTCTGATTGAAAATCTCCCTCTCAAGGTTACCGTGAGCCCTGAATATGTGTTGTTGACAGATGTACAATATTTCTGGTCCATTATGAAAAGAGACTTGCTAGAAATTTAAGCAATTCAAGGAAAACTTAAATGAGATGTAGGTAGAATAATTGAGTATAAAAAATACATCTATTCGCAGGCAAATGATCAATCAATTTAATTACCGAATAAAACGTGGTTGATTGGTTCTACTTATATTCGTGCTTATATCTAATAAAGGTTCAAGCATGCTGTCCTGGGCACACAGCTCAGCTTCCTGTACTGTGTCCAGGACCGATTCTGTACTGTCTGTCCAGGACAGAAGTTAGTGTTAGTAGGAAAGACAAATCCCGCTGCCACCACACTAGTGCAGCCACACTTGTCGATAAGCAGCAAGGGATCTTTTACATGCACATACCATAGCATTTGATAAACCCGTTGTGGACTAATGATCAGTGTAAGTGGTATACACCTACCCATTGAGCCTTGCGGAGCACTCACTCAGGGTTGGAGCCAATACTGAGATTAAAAATGCCTTGCCTTGACTGAGATTTGAACCTTGTACCTACCAGCCACAAGTCTGATAGCTTAAAGACTGCACTACTGGGGCTGGTATAAAGCACAGTGCACCATGATCATGAACAGAAGAGGTTATTCATGTGATTTAATTTTCACAAGAGTTGTTTCCCTTGGTGCACTCAAAGCATCACCTTGACATTTTTACCAAAATAACCGCCAATATCTTATGTGTATTAGTAGAAGTAGTAATATTGCATTGTTTGTCATGAGTCCTATGTTTCCTCTGAGTTAAAGGCTGGTCATTTGGACCAAAAAAACAGCTTGTTTAACATTTGTTGCATTTAGCTTAGGTTTTGTGTTTTCTATTGAAGCATTGGAAATGACATCTTTTAACCCTAGAAGGCTGAAGCACTGAAGTGATGGATATTATTAACACATTGTCCAGTGATTAACAGATATAATATTTTCTTAGTTGTCCATCAGTCTTACTATCATACATGTCCTATCAGGGGCGTTGGAAAGAAATTGATACGGGGGGGATGGGGCTGCACCAGTTTCTGAACATCAGAATTTTCCAGTGAATAATTCAACAATGAATAAAAAAACATATTTATGAGACTAATTGTCTAAATTAACATTTTTAATTTTTAAATGCTTGCTCAGTTCGTATTTCATATACGGTAAGCTACGGCTTTTCCGAATATTCGTTCATATTCGTATTTTGCCAGTTATAGACTGACAACTATTCGTATCTTTAAAAGATATTCCACTTGCATAAAGCGCAGTTAAATAAAGAACCAGTTAATACAAAATGGTAGGTTGCATGACATGCGAATTATTATTTTATTCATTTTAGCTAATTACTTGTATGTACAATTAATATTATAACCTTTAATATTTTCATATATTATTTATTTTTATTCAGTCTGTAACTGCATACTTAATTTTTTGATGGAGCTATTGAGTAAATATTTGGCTATGTAATTTGTGTTGGAACAAAATTCAACGAACGAGAATTCACAAATTATAATGTAATGTTTAGGCCAAACAAACCATTTTTATTTAATGTGACTCACAACAAGTCACTGACAAAGAGTTCTCGTAAAGTGACGGTAAACTCATAGGAAGTTCTGCTAGACACAGTTTGCACAACTTCACAAGGAATGCATAGGAGTTCTGCTAGAACAGTTTGCACAACTTCACAAGGAATGAAACTGCCTTCTTTTAAAACAAATTTGGAAAGACTTCCGAATTTCCTAACCACTAACCTAAGGGGGACAATTCAGAAGACATTCAGCACATGCGTTAAATATCCAAATATACATGGATTCAAATGAGATATTTCCAAAAATGTGTGAAATTATATTTAAAATCAAAGAATAATTTAATGGTCATACCAATTAAATAATCTTCCATTATTGAAGAAATGTGCCATATCATTCAAATTACTTGCACATATCCAGGGCTTTTTTTTAAATCCACTAGCCTGAGTTAAAAATTCACTAGCTCTACCTCCTAAAAATAAAACTCAAACTTGACGATCGAATCGACTCGTTACATTTTGCAGGAATAATAAATTTAAAAATGCACCCTGATTCATTGTTAGATTAGTGTCACCATTCTCAAAAACAAGAACACAATAGATCTATTAAATAGCGACCTACAAGTTTATTTACAAAATATGCCACATGCGATCCGATTGTCTCAGACTACGTGGATGACTGACTCGGTCGGAGTAAGACTAAAAACTGACAACCTAAAGTAAAATAATCATTACCTTCAGTGTAATAGGTAACAATGGATAAATTAGTTACTTATAATAATTGAATTTTTAATGATAAAAGAACAGAAAAGTTTGATTTGACCGGAAGAAAACAAATCTATTTAGGGAAGCCAATCAGCACTTTTCGGGATATTACATCTTGCCGGAAACAGAAATCTTGGACTGCGTTTTTTTTTGCAGATTACACTAGCGTGTTATTTGACGTGTTCCAGGATAATAATAGTCGGACTTTTTTAATCAAAACTAGTATGTCGAGCGCTTGTTTTGACCAGAAGAAGAAAAATCTCTGTAGGAAAGCCATTCGTCACTCTTCAGGATATTACGACATCTTGCCGGGAACAGAAATTTTGCCAATCTTGGACTGCGTTATTTTGCAGATTACGTTAGCAAGTTATTTGGCGTGTTTCAGGCTTATAATAGACTTTATTTATCGAAATGAGTATGTCGAGCACGTTTCTTTGCAGTTTTTTCGTTCCCTTTTCTTCTTCTTCGTCTTTTCTATTTTTTTTAATACCACTAACAGTCGGGCTAGTAGAAAGTGATTATTTGGTTGCCCGACCGCAAAAAACAAGTAGCCACGGTCCTCGGGCTACCGTATTTTAGAAACCCTGATATTAAATCAGATGAAATATAATCATGAATGTGCAGATATACATTTAATATTTTTTTTAAATTCATATTGATTTCATTATCCGGTTTGGGAGTATTAATGTACACATGAATGTTTAGAGGTTATCAAAAAAAATATATATACTGTGTATTTACATGCCTGTTTTTACACAATCCTCTGAATCCAGTTTGTAACGTGTACTTTTTGTATGGGTATTATCACACTACATTACCGCATTTAAAAAACTAACTGAGCAATGGCAAATTTGATTAATAAAATTCTATTTTTAAAATACATCCGTGAACGAAAGTGGAAGTGCTTGAAGTAACATAAATTTGAAAAACTATTTTATTATCATTGTTATGTGGGAAATGAGCACCAAATACCTTTTGTTTTTGTGCTATCCAAAGTGCTTTGGTACATCAAAATGGGTTAGAAATAAGTAACTTGAGGCCAGACTTGTCTCGATAATCCAAACTTCTCAATACTACAGTGATGAGAATGTATGGCTTAGACAACTCACATGATTAAAATATATGCGATCTGGATCATGCTACGCTTTTGAAACAGTGTAGATTTGACACTGGAGAAAATGTAAAAAAATGTTTTAAGTTTGACAGTACTTTGCTAATCTTTTAATCCGATTATGATTTCATTTTCACGCGAAAGTTTAGCTCTGATTTAACATTCAGTTTACTTTTCTTATAGGCACGGAGATATGATTCAAGGACAACAATCTTTTCGCCAGAAGGTAAATCTTTTAAAATATCTTATTTAATTTGTACAAATCTTTTTTAATGATACATAAGACACAAATGTTTAAGTCCAGTGCAATATAACCTAGGTAAATTGATTTTTAATGTATTAAACGGAGAAGAACAATAATAAATTTACATGTTTATACCTGTTTAACTTTCATTTCAAACAAATTCCATTTCATCTTCCTAATATGTAACTTTAAATTTATGTGCATATATGAAATTTGAATACAAATACCACAGTTGGTTACATGACTACAAAACTACTTAACTGGAATTCTTATTAAAACAAGATTTTGAATTGTTTTCATGTTGTTTAATATCAAATTTGTCTAATAAATATTTTGGTTTTGTAGGGCGTCTGTACCAGGTCGAATATGCCATGGAGGCTATTGGCCATGCTGGAACCTGTTTAGGAATATTAGCCAATGATGGAGTATTGTTAGCTGCTGAAAGACGGAACACAAATAAGCTACTTGACGAAGCATCCAACTCTGAGAAGATTTACAAGTTACATAAGTATGTATACGCACTGCAAATACTGAAATTGTCTGGCAGTGTCGCAGAGTTTTTCATTCTCCACAGCACTTTTTTGCCACAGATTAAATTGATTTTTGCAAGGTGTATTTTTTTCTTCTTAGCAAACTCAGAGATAGAAACATGTGAACGCTAAAATTGCTGTGGAAAATGCAGTGTATACTATTTCTCCATAGCAGTTGTTTTGCCATGTACATTTTCTTAATTGCAGGAGTTGCACCATTATACACAATATATGAAAACTCACTTAGTGGGTTGCTTGTACTGTCTTTGAATTGCACTCAGTTTAAGATAATTATTTTATTGTGATACTTTATAATTTTAAATTTGAAAAATATTATTTTGGTAGATTTCAGTTAACATGTATGAAGTTAACTTAAGATATATTTTGCCGACTTCTTTATTTTGATGTTTTATGTATGAATAAAGCTGCATGTACCTGGTGTGTGCTATTTGAGATGTAGTGTGTAGGATTTATCTCAATTAATATAGTATTTATCTAAGGTGCTTTGATCTTAAGATCTTAAGTGTGTCTTGTCCCAACCAGTGCCCAGTGACTGGTGTATCAAAGGCTTTGGTATGTGTTGTCTTGCCTGTGGTAAAATGCACACAAAAGATCCTTTGCTGCTAAAGGAAAAATGTAGCAGGTTTCCTCTGATGACTGATGTAAAAATTACCAAATGCTTGAAATCCAATAGCCTATAATTTAAAAAAATTTGTGACAGCTATTCACATGCTCCTTGGTACAAAATTTGGTTAATGGATCTATCTCCTTCAGTGGACCCATTTGAATTATTTTTCATTCCATTCAGGGATCCACAACTGTTATAATAAAGGCTGTAGTAAGTGCTGACCAATCTGGGGGAAGTCCATATAAAAGATCTATTGCTGCTAATCGGAAAGAATAGCCTATGTGGCAGTAGCAAGTTTTCTTCAGCAGGTTTTCTCTTAACGACAATGAGTTGCAACTACCATTAATTTGACACCTAACAGCCACTGAATAAAACATTGTGCTGGAGTGTCACTGAAATACCCTTTTCATTAAAAAATTCAATATGAATTCATTCACTGCACTGTCAGATACCTGTGAAAGTAGCTTTATGAATACACCTACTTTTTAAACTCTTTTATTATAATTTAGACAAAAGAAACCAAACTGTCTCACGCTCGATATGAAAACTTTACAATTATTGTTAACTGCTAGTAGTTAAAGCATGCTTTCATTAACTTTGTTGATGGTCAAAATGAAGAATTTTGTTTTAAAACAAACCTGTCTATCTTTGTTTTAGTGATATGGTTTGCAGTGTAGCTGGTATCACAGCTGATGCCAATGTCCTTACAAATCAACTCCGGTTAATTGCACAGAGGTGAGTAAAATAATTTCTTTGAGGTATTTTACAACTTCTTATTCTTTATGAATGCATACAAGGGAAATAACTAGTTTACTGGTTCATAGATTATTTCCCTTTTAATGAAGAATTGCAACAGACAGAATGAGCTTAAATATTGTATTCTAGTGAGTAAAGGAGTGGTATTGTTATTTGATCTCATTTTGTGAACTAATTAGGATGTTTCTCAATTTATTCTGTGCATTTAGTTTAAATATCAAGGAAAATAACTAGTTTATTTGTATAGATTAGTTCCCTTTCTATGAAGAATTACACACAGAAATAACGATCTTACTGTACTCACATGAGTAAAGGAGTGGGAACTTGCTCAGTGGTAGAGCATGTGGCCGAGTCAGTGAGGTGCCACAGATTATTGGATCAATCTCATTCTGTGGATTCATTAGGATGTTTCTCATTTTATTCTGTGCATTTTGTATAATATTATGAATGACAATGGTGATTTCAGAAATGGTACAATCAAAAAATTATATTCATTTTATGTACATTGTATTTGCTGATTTTTGCAGATATCTCATACAGTATCAAGAACCAATTCCCTGTGAACAAGTTGTCAGCACTCTCTGTGATGTCAAACAGGCATACACGCAGTTTGGAGGTAAAAAGTCGTACAATAGCTTATAATTCCATAGATTTTATAATAAACAGTATATTATTTTTTATCAATATTGTTAAGGGACAGTCTTGATTTTTTTTCACCCAAATATTAAAATATCCTAAGACTAACTTTTCAACAAATATCCTACTTGTTAAGAAAATATCATCCTTATATTCAGGATATGCTAGCAGTTTCAATGGTTCTGAACATTGTCATTAGATTTAATTTGAAATACACTAGCTATTTGGACCTTGATGTCAAGCAGTTGTTTTGAATTATTCTATTGTTAAATTAAATTGCCAACTTTCTCCCAAGTTCTTTTAAACAGAAGATGGCTACATGAATATTTATTTTAATGATTTTTGAATCAGAAGCATTTTCCTTTTTTTACTGTCAGGTAAAAGACCATTTGGTGTATCCTTGTTGTATATTGGTTGGGACAAACACTATGGGTTTCAGCTGTACCAAAGTGACCCAAGTGGCAACTACGGAGGCTGGAAGGCAACCTGCATTGGTAATAATAGTGCTGTAAGTTTTACTATTGAATATTTTCCGTAGATGTTTGCTGTGTTCACTGAGCATAAGATTATTGTTGAATAACTATACACATTATTAAGTTCAACAGCTGCTTCAAGATGAAAACTGGAAGATAAAAAAAAGTTTGCATTTCTAGAATACAGATTTTTGCTTGTTATGTAATATATTTTGTTAGAATTACATAATTTCTGGGGCACTGATTAAAGTATTAAACAGAAATGTTTTACTTCCAGAATGCTGTGTCCATGTTGAAACAGGAGTACAAGGAAGGGAAGACAAATCTGAAACAGGCTCTAGAGTTGGCCATCAAAGTTCTGAGCAAGACACTTGACATGACAAAACTAACTCCAGAGAAAGGTAATTTGACTAAACTAACTCTAGAGAAAGTTAATTTGTACTCTTGTATTGTCCTCATGTGCTCAGTGGACCCATTTGCAGTTTGGGCTATTTTTTTCATTCCAACCAGTAGTCCACAACTGGTTCATCAAAGACTGGTATATGCTGTCCTGTCTGTAGGATGGTGCATATAAAAAGACCCCTTGCTGCTTATCTGAAAGAGTAGCATGTGTGGTCCAAGCGGGTTTTATCTAAATAAATGTCAGAATGACCATATGATTGATGTGCAATAAGATTAAAATCAATGTGCTCTAGAGGCGTCGTTAAATAAAACAAACTTTACTTTGTCCTCATGTACTGACCCTGGTAGTACAGTGGTTAAGCTGTTGGATTTGTGCCTTGTAAGTACTTAGATCAAATCTCAGTTCAGGCATGGGATTTTATCTTGATACCAATTCCAAACCAAAGGGTGCTCCGCAAGGCTCAGTGGGGAGATGTACACCTGTTGCACCAACCAGTGGTCCACAGCAGGTTTATCAAAGGGTGTGGTAATTGCAAAGGGTGTGGTAAAAGATCCCTTGCTGCTAATTGGAAAGTGTAGCCTATGTGGCAGTAGCACATTTCCACTAAAGACCATGAGTCGCAAAACACCATATGTCTGACACCTCAATGATGACTTAATGGTTATATAATTTTAAATAGTTGAAACAAGATTAATAAAGGACAGTCAGTCAGAAAAATAATAATACCATTTAGACTGATGGTTATATTTTTTAAACTATCTGTCAGACATTTATATTTTTTAAACTATCTGTCAGACATTTCACTAGTATTTGATGAGTATTGATATTTTCTGCACCTCTTTATTTTTGTGAATCTCAGTTTCATATCTGGAATTGGCTGAAACAGTTGTGTTGTCCCTTAAGTTGATACATTTTAAATTTGTGATGTTTGAGTTGTGTAATTTCAGTTGAGATTGCCACACTGACAAGAAAGAATGGAAGGACTTACATATCTATATTACCTAACTCAGAGGTCGAGGTCCTAATTAAAGCTTACGAGGAAGAGGAAGCCAAACTAGCAGCCGAGAAAAAGAAAGAATCTGAGAAAAAGAAAGGATCAAAATGAAAATATTTCTAGGAAATTGTTTAGGAAATTAAATGGTATATTTGTTACTGTTTACAGATTACACATAACAATTTGTGAGATGTAATCATTTATCAGTTAGTTTACTGTTGGCATTCATATATTTTATTTTAAACAGCATTTTAGATGAGAACTTTATGTAGTCATATTTCGATAACTCAAAAACCTCTCAAACTGCTGCCTTTGTTCTTGCTGAACTCCATACAAACTTGTAATAATGCCCTTCTAAAATTGGAACTTCAGTAGCTATAAAAACTAGATATCTCAATCGTTTTGCAGTTCCTATCTGTTAATTTAATGAGATATAGCATTTGATAACTTGAAGTGAGTGTTCAAGCAATTGTTTCCAGTGCTAATTACAGAATAATTGATCGTTAACTGGAATGAACTATCCTTATCTCAGTTGATAGTGTTTGTATACGGCCTCTTTGTTTAATAATGTTTCTCATACTAAGAAACTATTCATCCACTGCAGCTGTGATATCGCTTTTGAGATCAATATTAGAATTTCAAAAACTCAAACTCTTTCATTGACCCCTTCAGTATCAAGTTAACAAAATTCGACTGGGTGGGTGGGGGATTTTAACATTATTATTGGTTTTATTATTATCCATTCCAACTAGTGGTCCACTACTGGTTCATCAAAGGCCATGTTATGTGCTGTCCTGTCTATGGGAAATATGTAAAAGACCCCTTGCTGCTTATCAGGAAGAGTAGCATATGTGACAGCAGTGGGTTTCCTCTAAAGAAATATGTCAGAATGACCATGTTTGAAGTCCAATAGCCGATGATAAGATAAAAATCAATGTGTATAGTGGCGTCATCAAATAAAACAAACTCTACTTTGGTTTTAGTTATAATGCCAAAAACTGGTCTAGTGAGGACACATTTTCAGTTTAGTTCAGAACATAAGGTAGATTACATTGCTTTTGCTTTGCATTTTTAAATAAAACATTGTAAATAGTATCCAAAGTAAATGCAATTTAATAATGTTGTAAGGAACATAATCCCAGGACGTTTCTGCAATAGTTCTCTATTCTGAATTGCTAAACCTTTCTCTAATTTAAAAGAAACATAGCATTGTAAGTAAAAATAAAAAGGAAATATCTTTATTTTTCAAAAGTATTATTTTTAATAAAGTCCATTTTACTTTTTGCACTTTATGTTTTTATATATATTAATTCATTTCATGTTTATAATTGTATACCACATGAATAAATTGTTATACTAATTCACTGATGATCTATTTATTGACAGCCATCCTTCATTGCTGTTCTCTGTGGATTATACTCGACCAGACACCATGCAAGACATGCCACGCTCTCTGTTTGAAAACACGGATTGGTGTCATTCACAAACATTTGACTTAAATAATATTGCTTATGTGCTGACAAAAAAAAAGACTGTATTTTGTTTATCACTGTTCATTATGGATGTCATCATTATCATCATCTGTATTATTTAAATAAAGTGTAAACAAAATGTCCACATTGTTTATAATGTGTGACATTGTCATCTATATTATTGAAATAAAATATTGTAAAGTTTTCCATGTCTACTTATTTGTTTTTTTTAGTATCAAGCTATCCAAATCATCTAACTACACTGGTGTTACAAAATGTTGTTTAGAAAGAATTGGGCAAAACAGGTCTT
Organism: Symmetromphalus regularis; assembly: GCA_032355785.1. Lineage (NCBI taxonomy): Eukaryota > Metazoa > Mollusca > Gastropoda > Neomphalida > Neomphalidae > Symmetromphalus > Symmetromphalus regularis. The sequence goes on along the minus strand of JAULBS010118353.1, from coordinate 3,073 downwards.
GGAAAAATTCAGAACATTCAATAAACACATTCTGAATTGCCATTAACACAGTTTCATCATTAATGGTCCTTACAACATGTTCACAGTATTCAACAGACACCCAAAACCATCATTAACAGTTTCTTCATTAATGGTCCTTACAACATGTTCACAACATTCAGTAGACACAACCATCATTAACAGTTTCTTGATTAATGGTCCTTGCAACATGTTTACAACATTCAGTAGACACAACCATCATTAACAGTTTCTTGATTAATGGTCCTTACAACATGTTCACAACATTCAGTAGACACAACCATCATTAACAGTTTCTTCATTAATGGTCCTTGCAACATGTTTACAACATTCAGTAGACACAAAACCATCATTAACAGTTTCTTCATTAATGGTCCTTACAACATGTTTACAACATTCAGTAGACACAAAACCATCATTAACAGGTTCTTCATTAATGGTCCTTGCAACATGTTCACAACATTCAATAGACCCAAAACCATCATTAACAGGTTCTTCATTAATGGTCCTTGCAACATGTTTACAACATTCAGTAGACACAACCATCATTAATAGTTTCTTGATTAATGGTGCTTGCAACATGTTTACAACATTCAGTAGACACAAAACCATCATTAACAGTTTCTTCATTAATGGTCCTTATAACATGTTCACAACATTCAATAGACACAAAAACGTCATTAACAGTTTCTTCATTAATGGTCCTTATAACATGTTCACAACATTCAGTAGACACAAAACCATCATTAACAGGTTCTTCATTAATGGTCCTTGCAACATGTTTTTACAACATTCAGTAGATTGAACAATCATTAACAGTTTATTAATAGTCCTTAAAACATGTTCACAACATTCAATAGACACATGAACAGTTTCTTCATTAATGGTCCTTACAGCATGTTAACATTCTATAGACACACAAAACCATCATTAATAGTTTCTTCATTAATGGTCTTTATAACATGTTCACAACATACAATACATACAAAATCATTATTGACAGCTTCTTCATTAATGATCCTTCTACCATGTTCATAAAATTCAGTAGACACACACAAAACCATCATTAACAGTTTCTTCATTATAATTGCTGTATAATTGGTTTGCGGCACCATTATAATTATTGGAAAAATATAAATATATGTTACATGCTCATTTTCTTGAAATTACCATTTATAATGAAAAACAACAAAGACAAACATAAACTAAAAATTTTAATTAATATTTTTTGTATAGTGATAGTGATGCAGAATGATAAATCCTGACCAGGTCATGTATCCAATGCTGCACTTCCCCTACATAACATATATCCATGATAAATATGATGATCTGGCTGGTCAACATATATACATAACCAAAAATGAAAGTATGTATGTTGAAATAAGGAATATTTCGATGGGTAGTCATGGTAATGGTCCATTGGCAGCAAACGTGCAACTTGCGATATTACTGCACACACGCTCATGCACATACACTTGTGTTCACACACACACAACACACACACCTTCTCCTAAATGGTGTGGTTACCCATAATTTTTGCTATGAATGTCATCTGGTTTATGAAGTAAATGACTATTAATTACATGCTAACTTTCTTTTTTGGTTGAGTAGGTTTCAAATCAGCATATTTCCTAACTGGCCCTTGTGTTATTTGCAGTTTCATCAGTCTGTGGTTAAAATAACTAGTGGTTACAGCTAACCCATGCTAATGTCATTCCCTGTAGATACAAGTGAAACACCCCAAATGAGCTGTAGTTGTGCACTCCATACTATACTGATGTCACAGTGACTTGACAAGCTGTATGTAAATGACTAGACAGTGGTGTAGGAAGATGCTGAAAATTTGGGGGTCGGAGGGGGCACACACAGACATATACATATATTTACAATGGAAAATGAAACAATATACATGTATATGAAATATCTAAAAAGTGGGATGGGGCAGATGCACCCCTTTCCCCCTCCCCCATTTCCTACACCAGTGTTAGATGTAAAGCTATTGTTATTACTCCAGTGGGCACTCATAACTGGGAATTATTTTTCATATTTTCTCAGTGAGAAATATACAATGATTTAACAAGGCATTTCATTGGGTCGCTCTGGCCATCATGACCAATAAGCCTGCCTTTACTAAATATGACGGCATTATAATTCTATAAAAGTGCAAATGACTTCACTAAATCTAGAAAAAGTACAATGTAACGTCATCAATAATGTTATAGGATAGCATTTATCTAAACTGTTGCACAATTAGAAAGTTTAAAAAGTTAAATGATTAAAATTGCCTGGAGTAATAAATAGAATATCAAACTCATTACCATTTATTATCAAATTGATGTCCCTTGTGAAATAATTTCCCTTTGTCACTTGCTAAAGATCACGACAAAGAAAAATTACTTCACTTGGAACATAAATTTGATAATAAATGGCAACCAGTTTAATATCCTCTATAAATTTTCACTAAATTGCCATCATAATGTCACAGCGAAGTGATTTACTGAAGGCTGTTAAGTGCCACTGTAAATTTGTCTGAAATTCAAAACCTGCATTTGATATTAACTCTACATTAATTGCATGGTAACATGGTTTACAATATTCAGTTTCAATGTTCATATACAATATTATGGTGTTATTATGGTGTTCTATGTTGAGCAGTGGTGGATCCAGACAAACTATTTAGGAGGGCCCCTAAAGAATTCATGTATTTTTTAACATTAAATTTTAAATTTTTTTAGCAAATTTTAGGGGTCTTGCCTAGATCTGCCACTGTTGAGTCACCACTTTCATTGCCTTTCCATGTAACTGTCTTGTGGTATGCATCATATATTGATTTCAAACTGTGATGGCACCAGGTTTTCTCTTTAACCCATTAACCTCTGTGACAGGGAAGTAATTGAGCTCCATTCTCATGGCAACTTCTTTAATCATTACTGAATATAACACACTGAATACATGACAGCACCACTACCACAGCATTTGTCATCATGCTCTGTAACAATTACATTTGTCATCATGCTTTGTAACAATTACATTTTTTCATCATGCTCTGTAACAT
>JAULBS010118342.1:0-14410 GCA_032355785.1 Symmetromphalus regularis | reverse complement strand
GAGAGAGAGAGAGAGAGAGAGAGAGAGAGAGAGAGAGAGAGAGAGAGTGTGTGTGTGTGTGTGTGTGTGTGTGTGTGCGCGCGCATGTCCGTATCTTAGTTGTTCCAGTTATTCCTGAACTGAATTGTACCCGCTTACTCCTGTAATATATGCGTGTCTTTGTGGTCTTCCTGATTTTTAAAAATATATATGTTTGTCATATCACAACATGCATCCTAGTGGTATATTGTCCACTGACATTCTGGAGGTATTATGCTATACCTCTATAAGATACGAAAGTTTCTCTTGTTTTTCCATTCACATTTCTGTCATTGTCTCCTCGTGGTATACACTGTTCTACCGACACAGATCTTATTTTAAGACTATATACTAAATACCAGTTCAATAATAGAAGTAAAATACTACTTATGTAGCAGTAAAATACTTTATTCTAAACCACGTGGTTGACTTTCCATGTACTAGTATGTGATACTTAAAAACCGATAATTAACAGTGTCGTCAAAAACATTTTTTCTCTCAGCATGTATTATTTGTTGTTAGTGGTGTACTACAGACAGTAGCGGATTCAAGGGGTTCAAGATCCGGACCCTCTATTTTCAAGTTTTTTTTTTTTTTTACTTTTTACGGGTGTAAGGACGCGAAAATTAACCATTACCCATCACATTTGGACCTCCCCCCTCCAGAAATCCTGTATCTTCTAAATTTTTATTAGTCAAAGACCCTTATTTAAATACTAAAGCAGTTATATAACCACCAAACCTCCACACCCCTTCTCCCTTTTCCCCACTTTTCTCTCCGGACCCAATGCCCTTGTCTAAAGACAGTGGGCCACTGGCGAGCGTGCCCGAACCAAACTGGACGTGGGCACGGTACAAAAATGTTTGAAACTGAAACTGAATCCTGTATCCGCGACTGTATAGATGTTTTTAATTATAAGTTATAGAAAAGGATACATCGTATGTTCTAACGTCTGTTTCATGGACGTATTTTACTAATATAAGTAATGTTTATGCTTTGTCACTAATGATTACTATATGGGTTATTTCACAAGTTAATGACAAGGTTCGAGGGGAAATACTTTCTGTGGTTTACAACGTACGTTCGCAGCTGGCGGTTTATGGCAATAGACGGGTAATAAACAACGAAGTGGTTGAAAAATGCACGGTGTTAATGCATTGTAAGTCAAAAGGACAAAGCGGATATTTTACGAATGTTCCACCCACTGTAAACAGCATGTATCTGCCCAAATTATGGCCAAAGAAGCTGTGTATGACAGCACTTCACTCAAAACGGGACATCGCGAGTAATGAGACAAAGAAACGCATATTTCCATATACTTAGACACGCTTCACTGGTTCTTAAAAATGCATAAACACCTATATTTTAACTCATATACCTTAGTGGAGAAAAAAAGAACCTAAAATATTTCAAGTTTATTTGCAAATAAAGAAACCTTTGTTTGGTTAGATGATTTTGAATATAGATTAAAACTGAATACGCAAAGTCATGATGATGACGTTCATAATAATTAGGCATTCAAACAAAAAGGAACGATAACTCTAGACCGAGACACATTCAAGAAGCAGGAACGACAACTAGACTGATAAACAATCGCGAAACATGAACGACAACCGCAGACAGATAAGTTCCGAATGTGAAACACAGTGTTGGCATCAGGTCATGCGTCGTTAAGCAGCAAATATGTTACCTAAAAACTGCCAAACATTCTAAAGGATGGATAAAAAATTAGGCAAAATATAAAGCTGGGGTCAAGAGCGGGATTTTGTTCACTACTCGTCAGTGATCACCTATTGTGGATGTCTGTAATTACGATCAACGGGTGGGCATGACTTAAAACTCACAACAACATGTCGGAATCCAGTGACGTCTCCAAAGCTAACTGTCCATTGAAAGACTTATTTCGAGTCACTAGCTGATTGTCCCGCCTGAAAAACATGCTGCCAGGCTTCCCAATAGGTCTGCTTGTTTGCCCTTCCAATAATTGCATCGTATTAAATGCTTGAATTATTTGTGTAGTCACGTGAAGAACATATCAAAAGAAAGTTGTAGCGATCTTCCGAATTAAGTTGTATAGCATTTGCATATTTTAGCAACGCATTCTTGAGTTAAAATATCTAACATATAAAAAATCAAAAAAATATATGAGTATGTGTCTGATTTTCTTCCATAAAGAATGACCTATATTAGTTTGATCCAAGATATTTAAATGTAAAAGTACACGGGTATAATGTTTGACAAGTTACTTGCATGGTTATGGTGATGTGAAGAAAGATTAAAATGTCATGTGTAATGCAACTGTATTCACTTGCAAAGGTGATGAATGAATGGATGCTCACTTCCATGACCCAACATCTCCAAAAGCTCTTCTGTGTTCCATCACATCACGTTAACTTTCATAACCAGTCATTTTTAACAACCCCACCTTCCAAAATGTATTTTCCCACAAATCGCCGTCTTTTGAGACGCATCTCTTCTTGAACCAAGTCTTGGCCATTAGTAAATATACTTTAATCTTGACAGTTCTTTATGAATGTATATAAACATTTTGTTTGTTTAAAAATTTGTATTGTTTATGTAAATGAGAAATGTTTGTGATTGCAGGTCGATGTTCAGACGGCTTTATGAGGGTAAACGAAGACACACCATGCGGTGCGTATTTTAACAGTTTTCTTGTATAAACATCATTAGTTCAATCAGAGCTACCTCTCCATTGGAACAACACTACCTAAATATCGAATGTTACACGCTTTGTTTTATGATATTATAATGTTTCATCATTATTCTTCTAAGACTTCTTTCTTTTTCGCTTATTCACAAATTTTTCCTCCTCGGCGTAGACTATCTGGGAAGGATGTTAATTCATTCCAAATACGTTCAGGTTTGACTGATTTTGTTGACATCTCAGTAACGTTATTTTTTTTCTAAAAGGCACACATTACTTTCATCCACTTTGATGCGTATTTGTGAAGTTTGTTACGAAAGCCATCGCTGAAAACTGGCTGAATATATATCTTATACAAAGAGTGAGAGAGAGATACACACACACAGAGAGAGAGAGAAAGAGAGAGAGAGAGAGAGAGAGTATATAGGTAGATAGAAAGACGAAGACAGGGCTATTTAATCTGTTTATATCTCTTTACGTATTGTTCTATCATATCTGTTTTGGTTTAGTTGCACTTGTAAAATAGTCTGGTCTTGTAAAAGATGTTGTTTATTGTGCCTAAAATGTCTGTATTTTAGACTCCCGATACATTATTAGTAAGGCTGAGTTTGCATGATTTCATTATTATTATTTGACTGTTGGGCTCACAAATGGAGTGGATATTATAATGGTTTTATTACTTATTTCTTGTTACAGTGGAAAACTTAGCTTTCAAGAAAGAGAGCTGGATCAACAACAAGCGTCACTACAAACGTCATATCCGTAACCAGCTTCAGGAAGGTCACGCGTCACGTGCTGTGGACGGTAACCTTGACCTGACCTTCACGAGCTGCACCATTCTGGACAATCTGTATGGTGACAACCCCGTGTGGACGGTAGACATCGGTACCAAGCAGGCTGTGGCTGGAGTCATTATTTACACGTGGCAGGGGGACAATCTAGGTAAGTCAGTAACAAATTTCAGTAATACCCTTGCTTTTTAATGATATCTGCAGATAGCATGGTATACCTACTCATTGTCGTTTTATTAATCATGCGTATTCCATCGAATTATGTTGATAATACATACGTATACCTTATTTAGAATAGAATGCACAGTTATACAAACATAAGAGCTGATGTCCATAGTTAAATTTAATAACGTGTGATATTTCTTCATGTTTCATTATTTGTGTATAAATTACATCTCTTTAAATTTAGACATTCATCCTAGGCTGACTGAAAGTGACGACATGTCTTTGAGAACAAACATTTTTCTTCATAATCATAAAACCCAAATAATTTTTAAAAATGAAACGAGAAGGTAATCACCGATAGGTTCAATTTCAGAACACCTAGTCTCATCACTGATATATCGTTTGTACTCTTTTTAAGAAATTCGGTTCGAAATACATTTTTATTTTATTTGCAGATGGAGGTCCCATTCCAGTACAAGGTCACGTACAAGGTAAGAACCTCTTTTCTTTCTGAATTTACTAGTTGACAAATGACCAGAAATAACAAATATACATGTACATGTATGCAACAAAACATTAGTGTTTGACAACGTATTTCGAATACGGCATTCCAATGGATATAAGCAAATATATTTTATCAATTTATGCTAAAAATACAGAACACTATACTTGCTAGAACAATAATCCACGTTTTAATGGTCTTAGCTTCAGCTGCAACGTGGTCTTAAGCACGGTTCTCTTGTCAACTCTTTGATAGTGTTCTCTAGGTGTCTGTCCTAACTATACCTGTATTACTGAGGTCATCCTTCAACACTGGTTGCATTCACATTTTCCTTGTTTTTCCCACTTTCCTTTCTCTGTGAATTTCAATGTATATTAGGTTATGTCTTTTAAAGGCTACTCGAGGGTATGTTCAATCCAATTCCACTTCTACTGGAAGAATTTATGGTTATGTGTTGTTTGTGTGTTTGTTTGAATAGAATATTCTTTAATTTGTTTTTAATACTCGTATCTGCAACATAATGTTACATTTCTCATATTCTGAAATATTTAGTACCTACTTCCTTTTATTTATAGCCTCTGACACTTAATTGTTTTCAACATTTGTAACTAAGCAAGTACATAATTATCTTTAAAATGTAACAGAAGTACACAATTGTATTCTAAACCGGTCTGTTTACTTCCACGAATAGTTACCTTTAAATGTTCGGTTCAGTTCGTTTAATACAAACACGTGAAATGTTAATTATAATTTTTAGTATGTGTATACTAATACAGCCGACGGTTTATTGCTTTGCACTCAAATATTTCCACTAATATTGCTTCATTCGTATGAAAGCATTCTTCCTCTCCTGTTTTTCCCAACATAACGCGATCACAGATCGCTGGGGTTTCGTCGCGTTTCAACAATCTCAAACGAGTTCATTTATGCAGATAAATAAAACTTAGATGAACTACTTTGGACACGCAAGCAGACGTTAACAAAATGGCCGCTTTTTTGGAAGAAAAAAAACCCACATTACTTTCAAATACTATATCTATTTAAAGACCCCTGATGCTTTTCCACTGTAGTCGGAGTAATTTTTTTCAACAGAGGTGTCTAATCGTTTTAAATGTTTGGACATTTAAACAAGATCGTTATTTAATTACTGCGCGTTGAAATACTTTTCGCGTATGTAGGTTATACGAAATGAAAAGTAAACGTTACCAGGTTAACTTGGGGTTATAGTCAAATTGTTTCGTTATTGCTGTTTACGACAAACACCGCACTGAAAAGCCAACTGGTATTCGCTGTATCACTTGGTGTAGGTTTACTTACATATAGGACTATTTGAAATGTTTGATGGGGTCACGTGGAGGTCAAAGTACGCTAGGTTCCGAAAGCAATGTCCGCTAGCGAGTCGCATCTTGTTGTTCTACCCGTGACACGACGAGATTCATAGCCGTCCACAGAAAGAAATGTGTATTTAACGACCATTGTAGCACATGGTCTGTAACATGAGATAGAAGCATTCTACTGTTTAATGACACCACATCACGTTCTATAGTCACAGACTATTTAGTGTCAGATGTATGATCATTTCAAAACACGTTCTAGAACATAAAGATGCTATTCATGCATACATAGATATGGTCAATGTTAGTACCATTCATAATCCAATTAAATATTTTTATGTTTCATACCACTAACTATGGCTATGTACATTTTGTTAAATCCAGATTTAATGTTTATGTTTGGTAACAAACTATGTTTAATGTAATTAGTGAAACGTTGTAGTAACCAGACTCTGTATAAGACTTAAGTACAGTTCTTGATATGTTATCAAAACTGGATCTGTTCTTGTAGAAGTTGGAATTTAAGATTTGACAAATCTCCGTACAAATTGGATGGAGTAGCTGAACCTTTTCCTGCCTTTAAACGTTACATAAGATGGAATCTAGGCCTACATTGATAAGGTTATACCAGATATATACACATTTGTCTTGTTATTGATGATGTTTACATTAATTTCATTTCTATTAGTGTTGAATGTTCATATAATCTTGTTGTATTTTGCAGAGAGAAAGGAAGGTACATCGTTCAGAGAGTACATGAAGAACCTCGACAAGCTGGTGGTGTACGTGGACGAGAAGCTGAAGGACGATGACGAAACATACGCCTCTGGAAACATGTGTAACTACGTGTCGAGCCTGAACAACGCGCTGTTCGCCAGGAAGATCCACATGCAGTGCATACGACGTCACATAGGCCGATACGTTCTGATTGAGGCATGGGGTGTTCCCAACAGCTGGAGTCGGCTGTTTAGCGCTGTCCTCTGTGAGGTACAGGTGTACAGCTAATACCCACTAGAGTATCACTTGTTATTCAGACAATACAAACACTGGAGTGGGGATATTCTCAGTAAATATAATAACGCTACTAAGGGTAAATAACTCGGGAATTATTGCATTGGTAATAAATAAAAAAAACTCAAATTGGACTGAGAGTGATTTGACCTCATGATTTGACATGCCAGCCAGAGTGGCTGATACTCGAGCACGATATTAAATACGTACCGGTTGTGAACATTTTAATTAACAGCGACCATGGGACCGCAGAATGTATCCAGTACATCACTCAGAAGTGCTTCACCTAACAGAGAAGAAACATTTCACTTATGAGATCTGACATTGTGTTGTGTTCACCTGTGTTCACCTGTACGCCTATCAATGTGATTGTAAACGACACAGGAAAGGGTACTTCTAAAGAGTAGCTCATGTAAAGCAATGAGGCACTCAAAAACCCTGCAAACTTTGTCCCAAGTTCGTATGTTATTCTGCAGCTGTGTTCGAGAATTATGTACTATATGAGCAAACGTGTAAAATATCAGTTATTTTATTATAGAAACTAAAACATATTTAAGCATATATACATCAAAAGAACTCCGTGAGTATCAAAGAAAAAAATAAACTTGATGTGATTAAACGTTAAAGAGATACAGAATATTATTGATGTTTGTTAACATCTGTGGAAATAATATTATCACAAAGTGTGGACCAGTTTCAATGCGCTCAGGCAACACTGATTGGTTTTTTAAAAGCCAATGAAAAGCAGCTATTTATAATACACACGGATCAGTGACGTCACGAAAGTCGTGATGACAATGACCCCATAATGTGAATACTTTGAAAACGTTATATACTAAACTTTGTGAATACTTGTTAGAAACTGTATTACATGTGTTTACAACAATATACTCAAAAATGTACTTGCCAAATCTTGACGTAACAACAACTAAACTCGGGTTATATATTATCATTTAAAACAATGTTTGTTTTATTAATATATAATTATTGTATTGTTGTTCAGTAGCTTATCAACTTAATTTAAATAATGTGAAATGTTATCGAAATAAGCACTGCGACCAATAGAGGTTTTGGCGAAGTAATGTTTCAACAGTATCTTTATCACCATCACCCACGTTGACCTTGAAAGGTCATTCTCATCTAAATGACAAACAAGAGTTAGTGTTCAATATCATACTTTATTATTTTGTTGTTATTTTCATCAATATCAAATAAAATATTGACTATTTTCTTTAATATGTTATGGAAGATAAAACTGCCATCACGAACAACTCTAAATAAAACATAAACGCCACAATGTCAGATTTCCCAGTAAGTATGTGTTCATTTTTTTGCCGAAAGGTTGCATAATGGCTCGTACTTAAATTTTATCTTACAGACAACTCAAACACCTGATCTTGATTTCATTTCTTTCTTATTTTCACCGATACATCGTGATACAGGTTTGTCTGTAACAAAGCTGTTACGATATATCACAAGACAGACAGGGAAACATACGATTCTGTGATATATGATAACACCATTGTCACAACAAACCCCAGTTACTGTTACACATGATTGAAATGTTTATATGCCAAAGGAATACAGTATAGTTCTGATGTATTTCATTATTGTGTATATATAAAAAAAATGATAATATTATGCTGTATAACATATATCATGTTGTTTGATTTAGACTGCAATAGTAAGGCTATGTTCGCATTATGAGTTGTCCACTGATAAAAAAGAGATGTTTTACAGCGCACATAACTCACGTATATCCGTATGTCCTTGATATATTTGATATGTTCAAGAAAAAAACACGTTTATTGTGTTAGTATAATAATATTTCTAACCAAATATAAATGCCTCCAATTAACGCCTTAAAGTATGTCATTATTTGATTAGTTTTGTGGAATGCTGTATCCAAAATGGCGGCTATTATTTCCTTTAATAGGCCTGCATACATCTCAGAATGGCTCTAGCCAATTACGTTTGCTCTTTACTCGATTCCCTACAGTAGAAGATTACAATCATGGCATATTAAAATGTTTGAGTCCAAAACGTATTTATAATAAATCTGAAGAACATATTTTGGAAAATCAACACTGTATCAGTGACCATTGTGATATAAATGTTTTATGATTGAATAGAGAATCTTCACGTGACTCTTGTGACGTCAAATACGTATCTGGATTGTTGTGACACAGTGGTGATACGAGATGTGTATGACAATAGAGAGCAAATCCTGCTTTAGGAATAACCAATGTGTTTAGGCCTATTCAGTTTGACACATAAATGTTAAAAAGTAAAACATATATTGCACTTATTGTTTACGTTGTCGTGTATAACACTGCGATAGGGCATATAAATAAAACAGATGATTTTTCAAAACGTTACCCGTGTTTGACCCAGCAGTGTGGAAACAAGCAGCAAAAGTGCTGACAGTATCTAAAATATATTGCCATTAATAATTAAAATCTAAAGTAATATTTAAAATGTTGAAATAATAAATAAACTAGAAACACTAGTTAAGTAAAGATTTGATTTAATAAATTACTTTAAATTATTAAATGTTTTTATTTAATAATAACACTGTCACTCTAACCACACCGCTGAATCCTCCACTGGGTTAACTAACTGTATTAATACATATCTATATGCCTGCTTGCTGTATTGTTGAATACAGTTCGTGTACAGTACTGCCAAACCTAAGTATGTTAACTTTACTTGTGCGACGTCTACTGACAAAATTGTCTTCCAAACAAAATATTCACTAACCATAAGTGATGGTCATCATTTTAATCTGCCTATGCCATGATTGAGATTTACCATAAAACTTTAATCATCGGGTACTATAGTGCATTTATGATTCTCGATTGGTTACCAGTTGTTTCAGCTGTACAAATTCAACCAGTTATAATGTATTTGACAACCAGAATTCAAACTGGATAACATTTAGCCAAATAATGTCTTCCCCTTTTACCCAATCAGCTCATTGCATTTTCGAGAATGCAATTTAGTACAATGATTTATTAATATAATATTATTAGCGTTTATTTTAACTGGGATATGATTATGAATACATCACAGTGCATAAGAGAATATTGGGATAGGCAGACTTCTAATCGACCCATGTTAGCACCATCTGACATCACTAACATCTTGTACAAATACCATTGTTCAAATTATACTGTCTACCAATACCACAATTAATTAATTAATTAACCATTAATCAGTTTAAATTAATACCGTTTAGTATGAAAAGCAGACTTGATGTTTCTGATGGATCATAATCTCAAACAGATTAACTAATAAATATTGTATTTATCTCAGGGGCGTTGGAACAGGTGGGGTGGGGTTGAGAGGGCTTCAGTCCCTATCAAAAATTCGCATAAAAATGTTTCTTATTCATCGTTGAATTTTTCAGCGGCAAATTCTGATGTTCAGAAACTGGAGAAGGCCCCCACCCCATATGAATTTCGTCCAACGCACCTGTATCTTGACATAATACATTCATCACACTTCTGACAAATGCGTGTTCTTATAAACAAATGTCACAACAGTTCTGAGATCATTTTATCAAAAAACCAAAGCGTTAATCTGCCCCACCTGTGAGATTGTTCATCATAAAAAATTAAACAAGAAACCCTTTTTAAAATCCTATTTCGACGTATTCTGTATTTCCGTCACAGTTCGGCAGTGAATATTTTGAAAGCCCTCGAACTTAATATTGTTTTGTATATAATTGTACATAAATGCTTAAAGCCGTGTAAACATATTCTGGTAATGCCTTCTCGGAACATGCTTCCTTATTGCCAACACGACCTCTGTTTGAGCTGTGATTGGTTGTTTCAGACTCCGTCAGAACTGTCATTGGCTGATTTAACCTGATCAGAGCTGTCATTGGTTAGTTCAACGTTTGTAATTGAAAGATTTACTGTGAGGTCATAAGGACGATGCTCCCAGTTCTCAAACACTGTATTTGAATGACAAAATTGTTCATACATTTTAGGAAAATTGAAGACATTTCTTAATTTAATCTATTTTTAGAATACCTTTTGCCAACAAATATCACTAATTTCTATAATGGTTAGACTTTAATATATAGTACGATCTATGTAATGATAAGAACTGTTTTCATATATTTTATTTAGTCTCACAGTAGAACTGGGGACATGGTCTCTAAACTATATTCTAGAAGTATAGCTTCAGACAAAACTAGGTTTGAGGACGCGGAGATCCTACTAAAACAGGTCTCTAATATATAGAGACGAAAACAGGATAAGGTCATTAACAGATAGGACTTAGAAGGTTCAAGATACACAGACTAACGGACTAATCTCTTTGTATACCTCACAGTGCATAATTTATTTATTGTTGTACATAATTAGAAATAATGATTGTAAAGTGGTGCATATATCATATTATTTTGTTGATATTATTTGTACTAAAGAGACTGTATAAAATGAATTATGTGTTTTGATTTGTTTAAATGTTTGTGATTTAGAAGTGGTGCTGCGTTTTTTACTTTGTGTTACATGTCAGACGCCATGGCCTGGTTCGCATTCCAGACAATTCTGGAAGAGCCATTTCTGCACCGTGGAGTGCTGGCAGCTTAGAATGTGTTTATTTCGTAATTCAGAGTAGTGTAAAACGTATTTCACAATATGAATGATATATCTAAATATGTCTACATGTATATATATATATATATATGCGTAAAATAGCATTTCTAACCAGGCAGTGGTGATAATTATATTTTATAATTGGTGATAAAATCCAAATATTGGGCTAAAATTTATTATTATCGGTTGATATAGTAATAAATGTTGTAGAAATGTAAAAACTTAAATTAAAAATGAATACGTTTAAAGGAAAAAATACGTTATAGCAAATGACTACATTTTCCCCTCATTTAATGTGATAGAACGTAAATGATTTAATGTTGTTAAAAGTCAAATAGCTCTCGTCAAATATTCTCTAATCTCACCGAATGGACAATATTAAAGAAAAAACATTAACTTCTATATTACAAATTAATATCAATAGTTAAGAAAACAACCATTACAAGTGTGTTCAAAGTGTTTTTTTAAATACAAAACTGCAGTTAAATACTCGGATGCAGTAATGATTAAGACTGAATATTGAATTAACGACATCCAGCCCAAAAACGTTAAACATAAATTACTGGGGGAGGGGGTGGGGAGTAATGCATAAAGAGGTTGAAAACGTGGTGACACCATTAACAATCGTCAAAGGAAAGGTGTGCGTTTAATGGCACCCCGGCATTTTTTAAATAATTTACTCAAATATTTCAGATTAAGATTATTTTCAACCCTAGAATTACAGTTTTATGACTTAAAGGCACAATCCCATGGAATTTAAGGGGCTTTGTGCTCTAAATATTAATTACGAATGAAACTTACATGCATTTGTGATACTAGAGTTTTACCTGAACCATCATATAGGCAATTCCATGTCGAGTTTATGGTCTATGATTTATTTGTCCGTGAGCATAATTCATTTTTTTTTTAAATATTGGTAATAAACGAGATGCGGTGGTTATGCAAGTAGATGAATGAAGTATTTTTGTGGACAAATCACATATTTATATTTAAAATTAATTCTTTGTTTGGAAATTAATTAGGTCAAGGGTCCGTGGGATTATGCGTTTAATTTATATATATATATAGTTTGTTTATTTTATTATTTAATTAATTTTGTACGAAGGAAATAGAAGCCAGTAATTATAGGGTCTCCATTTCGACACTTTATCTAAAGCGTAATTTGAGATGACAATAGTTCATTACCTCTGATGGGTAACATGATGTTTGTCTTACTGTATATGTATATTATAAGATATTATATACACCAAATCTTACCGTACAAGACAGAACTCTACTATGTAGGACTGATCATGTCAGTTTTGTTTGGATAATTTTGTAGACCTGCCAGTTATAGCCATTCTGAATAAGCCATTGACAATAATAAGGACCTGACACAGTAGCAGAGCAAAGCGAAAGCTCAGGTCATCAACATTCTGGTGGGATAAAACGGGACATGAAAAACGTCATCACTGAATCATTTGTTTGAGGTCCAGCAGAAACAGCTGAAAGGCTGCATGCTGTTTTTGACAGTGTTAAATATAATTTAGATTGAAATTCCATTGCATGGTATGGTCGAAATTTGGTATGAAGAATTAAAAAAACCAAAGTTCTCATTCGATTAGTTCTGTGGAAAACAAAATTGTGTCATCAGATGTGAAACTCAGCTGTCCATGGTGTGCTAATAGGGTGATAGTTCTGTGAATACACAGTGGACACGTCATATCGATCCTTCTCAGTGGACCCATTTGCAGCTTGGGCTATTTTCTGTTTCAGCCAGTGGTCCACAACTGGTTTATCAAAAGCCGTGGTATGTGCTGTCCTGTCTATGGGATGGTGCATATAAAAGACCCCTTGCTGCTTATCGGAAAAGAGTGGCCAATGTGGCGGCTGTGGGTTTCCTCTAAATACATATGTCAGAATGACCATATGATTGACATCCAATAGCTGATGATAAGATAAAAAATCAGTGTGCTCTAGAGGCGTCGTTAAACAAAACAAACTTTACTTTACTTTCACTCAATGATGGAAAGTGCCTAATAAGCACAATCTCGCTTATCTTGCTGGAAAAAAAGGGGAGATAAGTCATGGTGGGTTGGAAAGCTTTTAAGTGCTGTTCATGGACAAACTTGACTGATTCACTGCTGGAGAAGTATATTTACGTCAGAGAGCACTTTCTATTCATGGTTGTATTTATTTTCCTGCTTATATTAAGGTTCAAGCACGCTGTCCTGGGCACAAAACTCAACTTCCTGTGCTGTCTATCCAGGACAGAGGTTAGTATTAGTAGGAGACACGAAACCCTTTTCTATAAACAGACAGAATAGCACATACCACAGCCTTTGATAAACCAGTTGTGGACCACTGGTCGGTGTAAGTGGTATCCCACAGACAGAATAGCATATACCACAGCCTTTGATAAACCAGTTGTGGACCACTGGTCGGTGTAAGTGGTATCCCACAGACAGAATAGCACATATGATGGCCTTTGTTAAACCAGTTGTGGACCACTGATCAGTGTAAGTGAGATACACTTACCCACTGAGCCATGCCTCGACTGAGATTTGATCCCAGTACCTACCAGCCACGAGTCCGATAGCTTAACCACTGCGCCACTGGTGACATATATACACGTTTTATGACCTCAACTGATATGAGGTCGTTTACATATAATTAAAGCTATCCAAAAGATGATTGCTCAGTGTAGAAGTATTATGGGATGTCCTAACTTCCGGCCTTGCAAACTTTCCCTGTTTGTTTAAATCAAACATCTTTTAAAAATGAACTTTTAACAGCGGAAATGTTGTCACATTCGTGTGGATGACCAGTGTGACTGTTTAGGGAATCTGAAGCCATGGAACTAATAATTAACCAATTCAGACAATGATTATATGGAAGAAAGCAATGATGACTCTGAAAATGAACAGTGAAGGGTGAGTGACCTACAATCGCAACATAGTGTACCAAATATCAGTGAGGGTGTGTGGCAACGTAACGATTTCTTGTCGAACATAAATGCTCAGCACAGATAATGATGTTGCTAAAACAAAACATCTGCAGTGAATGAGTTAAGTCTAAAACATAAAAATAGAATAAAAAAATTCTTTCTCCTGTTTTAGTGGGTATTTATAGATACGAAAGTAAAAGTAATGTATTGGGCCAATTATACCTACAACGCGATGGGTTGTTAGAGATAAAGCATACTCAAAATATCACGTTCACAATTTATCAAAAGCCGTGATATCTACTATCCTGTCTGTAAAAAGTAAAGTTTGTTTTATTTAACGACGCCTCTAGAGCACATTGATTTTAATCTTATCATCAGCTATTGGACGTCA